>CM076581.1:998137726-998333170 GCA_034641835.2 Pinus albicaulis
TACGCCAGACTTCACAAAAACCTTTATTGTGGAATGTGATGCCTCAGGAAATGGAATTGGTGTTGTTTTAATGCAGGAAGGAAGACCCATTGCTTTTGAAAGTCGTCCAATCAAAGGAAAGTATTTACAGAAACCTATTTATGAGAAGGAAATGTTAGCAATACCGCATGCACTAAAGAAATGGTGAACTTACCTAATGGGAAGACACTTCAAGGTAAAAACTGATCATGATAGTCTTAAACACTTTTTGGAACAAAGACTATCTTCAGAAGAGCAGCAAAAATGGGTCACAAAGATGTTAGGTTATGACTTTGAAATAATCTACAAAAAAGGAAAGCTTAATGTTGTTGCAGATTCACTATCAAGAAAGAATGAAGAGGTGGAAGCATTGCTTTGTGCCATTTCTGTTATCCAACCAGATTGGATAACTAAAGCAAGAGAGGAATGGAAGAAGGACAAAGATGTATGGACACTCATTCAAAATTTGCAGCAAGATCCTAGTACATCTGATACATTTAGTTGGAAAAATGATTCCTTATGGTACAAAGATCGCTTATATCTTTGTAAGAATTCCCAACTAAAACAAAAGATTCTTCTGGAATTGCACACTTCTCCTTTAGGAGGACACTCAGGATTTTTAAAAACTTACCACAGGTGAAGAAAGAATTTTTTTGGGATGGCCTTAAATCTGATATTCAAAAGTTTGTGGCGGAATGTTTGGTTTGCCAGCAGAATAAAGTGGAAACAATTAAGACCCCGAGAATTCTACAACCTTTATCCATTCCAAGTCAACGTTGGGAGGAGATTTCAATGGATTTTATCACAGGTTTACCTAAGTCTGAAGGAAAGAGTGTCATCATGGTGGTAGCTGATAGACTTACCAAGTATGCACACTTTTGTGCATTATCTCATCCATTTAAAGCAAGTACAGTTGCTACTACATTTATGGACAGAATTCAAAAGCTACATGGAAGCCCAAGGGTTATTGTGAGCGACAGAGATCCCATTTTTACTGGAAATTTTTCGACGGAGTTATTTTCTTGTTTGGGTACTCAATTAGCTCATAGCTCATCTTATCATCCTCAATCTGATGGTCAAACTAAGATAGTAAATAAATGTTTGGAAGGATATCTTCATTGTTTTGTATCTGATAAAAAAACACAATGGGTCAAGTGGTCACCTCTCCCTGAATGGTGGTATAACACTTCCTTCCATACTGCAGCAAAAATGACCCCATTTATGGCACTTTATGGATATCATCGACCATCCATCACATCATCTTTGAGGAAAAATTTGAAGGTTCAAGCAGTGGAAGATCACATCGAGCATCAACAAGAAGTTCTCCAACTCTTAAAGGATATCCTGAATTTGGCACAAAATCAAATGAAAAAATAGGCAGATCAAAATCGCAGTGAGAGAAGTTTTGATGTAGGAGATTGGGTATTTTTATGGCTACAAACATATAAAAAAATGTCCCTCAAGGAATCTAAGAAGGATAATAAATTATCGCCAAAGTACTATGGTCCTTACAAGGTGTTGCAAAAGATTGGTACTATGGCATACAAATTGGAGCTTCCTGCTTCTTCGCGAGTGCATCCAGTTTTCCATGTTTCATGCCTAAAGAAGGTTATAGGTGAAAATATTCCAGTTCAAAAAATATTGCCAGAACTTGATGAGGAAGGAAAAATCATATTGGAACCTGAAGCAGTCACGGAAACAAGAACTCGATAGCTACATAATCGATCAATTTCAGAGTATCTCATCAAGTGGAAGAACTTACCCACTGAAGATTCTACATGGGAGGATGAGAAGTTTATACAAAAGCACTCAAAGCTACTCAAGTGTTGAGGACAACACTTTTTTTAAGGAGAGGGGCTGTTAGGTCCCCATATTACTAGTATAGTCCCTTATTATTATTAGTGTAACCCCCTTATTGTTATTATTGTACCCTTGTAACCCTCATTTTGTTATTATTGTGCCCTTAAATTATTATTGTTAGGTCAGCTAGGATTACATTGTGGCTCACTAGGATTACATTATGGCCACATGGACTCCTATATATAGAAAGGAGGTTTTGTAAATTGTATCATCCAAGAATTTTTCATTTATGTAATGTATTGGAGGTTGCCCCCTCGAAGTGGCTTATTTCTAAGGCGTTGCTATCTCTTTTCTTCTCTTTTTGGAGCTGGTTACACAACAGGTACCATTATATTTGTCTTTATGATATGCCCTACAGTCTTTTGCCATGTGCCCAAAGTTTGTACAAGAATAACAATAACTAAGAAATATACTTTGGTACCTAGGAGGTCGAGTTTTCCTTTATGTACTTCTAAAGTCTTTTTGCCTTGGGATTCTTTGATGATATTCATTGCCTTTTGTATTCTTGACACCATCTGCAAGTCTCCTTGGAGTAGAATTTCTTCCGTTGTTGTATTCATTCTTCTCCTTGCCTTTGCTGGAACTGGGAGCATCAACATTTCTTTCTAGATTCCTCACATATTTGTTGTTTGAAGCATTATCATTCTTTCTTGAGGATTCACCTGCATAGGCAAGACCTGATTTATCAAGGGGAGAACTTTGATGACTTAGGATGTCATCTAGGGTTTGAGATATTTTCAACTTCTTATTCAGCAAGTCAACTTCCTTTTTAAGAAATACAATTTCTCCTTTTAACTTTTCATAATCTTCATCTTTCATAACTAGTTGCTTCTTCATTTCTTAAACCATTCTTGTTGCTTCATGTGCTTCAATTTTAAGGGAGATGAAATTTGATTTCATTATGAAGAATTCTTCATTCTCCTTTGCTAGAATTCTCTCCATTTCTTCTTTTATTCTTGTAGCTTCAGATGTTTCGGCCTTGAGAAGATTGATGTCTAATTTTAGTTTCAATATTTCTTCATCCTTTTCTTCTAGTTGGAATATCATGGTGTTTCTCTCCTTTTTCTGCTTCATTAACTTGTCCTTCTATGAATTCCAAAGTTTCCATCACCTTCTCGGCTCCTTGCGCTTGTTTCCTTGATTCTTCTAGTTGAGATCTAAGAGAAGAGACCTCTTCCTTGTATTGAACAATCTCTGCTTCTAGATTGTTCAAGCTCTTAAGTCTTTGTTCAAGGTGTCTTGACAAAGTTTCTTCCCTTTTATTTGCCTTATCCAATTGATTTTTTCATAGATTTGACTTCTTCATGATGCTTTCTTTTGTTTTTATGAAATTCCTCTTTAATTTTGGCAAGCTCATTTCTTTCTTGTACTTGAAGCTTGACAACGTCAACTTCCTTCCTTGTCTTGTCTTGGTTACCATCTTGCGCTTTCTTCTTAAGTTCCTCATTTTCCTTTTTCAAATCGTTAATCTCTTCCATGGAAGCCATAATTTTATTCAAGAGATCTTCTTCAAAGTCTTCTTTGTTCTCTTTATCTTCTAGGTCTTCTTTAGCCTTGTTGTCATCTCTCTTATCTTCAGCTTCCTTAATGGATTCTGGACTTCTTTCTTGTTTTCAATCATGTTCTTGACTAGAGTTCATTGTAAACACTCCTTTTGAGTGAAGATCATGAAGTTTTCCCCATATGAATTTTGCTGACGAACATTTTTCAAAATTGACCTTCACAGAATTTGGTAACCCATTCAAAATTGTCTTCATTGCTTTTGTATTATACTCCTTTGATTCTTCGTCCATCGTGTCATTAGTAATCACTGATTTCCAAACTTCAATTCCTTGAGTCTTCAAGAAATTCCTCATTCTTGCCACCCATATATCAAAGTTTCCATTGAACAATGGAGCCTTCGCAAATTGATTTACTTCAATTTTAATGGTTGAGGAAGACATGTCTTTAGGAGGATCAGAGACTTTATTTCTTGGCTTTGCATTTGTGTTCTAATGATCGACCTTCAAGCTGTTAGCCTTTGAGTGAAGGTACTAGCTCTGATACCAATTTTTGGAAATACTGAGAGGGGGGTGAATCGGTATTTCTTTTCAATTGTTAATTTTACCAGTTAGATCACCTATATTTAGAACACAAAATGAACAATAAGAATAAATGCTTTTATTAATTTCTTCTTCAGAATAAATCAAGTACAATATATGTAGGGCTCCAACCTGTATTTTCCAAGCACCGACTTGGACTTCCAAGGCTCCAAACTTGTTAATTCTAAGGCACCAAACTCAAGGGCTCCAACTTGGTCTCTTCAGGACTCCTATCCTTAGGGGCTGCAACCCTATCTTCCAAGGCACCAACCTTGTCTCTATGAGGCTACAGAATCCTGCTTCATTTCTTCAAGATATATTTGGTTATACTTACGGCTCCAAATGTCTTCTTCAATGAGCCATGACAATCTTCAGCTTACTCTTCACTGTAAGCTCCACATCACGTAATCAATGACAACCTTTTCTTCGTAGAAGGTGTCACCGCTGCTCTTCATCATACCCAAACAATTTCTCCAAGTTACCTCATGATGGATTCATCAATGCATCATCATCTTCAACATTATCTCCACAAGATCTTCAATATGTCTTTAAGTTACTCCAAGATGTCTTTCAAGATTCTTTACTATGCTGCACAAAGTCTGCTCCAGAAATATGTATTCATATTATCTTCAGGAGTGCTTCAATCAGGCTTCTATGAGGTTTTGCTAAAATAGTTCTACCTTCCTTATCCCTGAGCTAGGGTAACAACTAAACTGTTTTCGATTGCATATTATTCAAGCCACATTTCTAAGAAGCTACAATCTATGATATTGTCACAGGTCCAAAATTGATGTCTTAGGTCTGTAATTTATCTCAAAAGTCAGAGCTGCTCACAAAATATATTCTTGGCCAAAACACAGTCCTAAAGTTGCCTCAGGAATACCTTAGTTGCATTCTTCCACAGGGGCCAAGGTGCAGGCCTGTAAGAATGGAAATTACAGGTCTACAAATAGTTGCACATCTCCTTCAAAATGTGCACTCTTTTTTAGATGTAGAGGGAAAGTATTTTTCTTTTGAACTGCATCCTTGATCTCCTTATATTTCTTGTCCAAAACAGAGATATATCTCCACTGTTCCACAAACATAAATTGCCTTAGATCCACATGATTTTGTAGAGATACAATGCCTTAAACTTCAAAACTTTTCTGTTTTAAGTAGCAAGTTCTCCACAAGTCCTATAAAACGATTTCCACTATTTTGATGACAGTTCTGAGCCTCCATGAGAACAAATGTGAACTGCTACAACCTTGGTTCGAGTCTTCAAAAAAAAAATTATGTAATTTGAACTCAAAAACAGTTACACTAGGCACCCAAACAGATCCTGAAAATTTGTTGTAATTCAAGTTTACAAGGTATCAAAATAGAAAAATATTTGGCCAAGTATATCCCTCTCAGCGTCCTTTTACAATTTTGCCTTTTTCTCTGATTTTATGTGTTATTTACTTCATTGTTTTTTTTCCTTAATCTCCTCCAAAATTCTGTTCTAAAATAAGGTCGAAACCCTCTTATATATATACACATTCTTGTCCATAAACGAATAGACATGTCTTCAAGAAGGGCCGACATGAATTTACTAAGGTATGGTTGGCTCACTGAAAGAAGTTTACTTTAAACTTGAAAAATCAATAAATTTCAAGCTGGTTGGAGTTTCGGGCTGAGTAATAGCTTGTTGGAAAGGAAAAATTATGTTCTTAAAGATGATGTAGGTTTAATTAAGGAATTTTTCCACTAAGGTAGCGAAAAATATTTTTTAATGTGACTGATTATTTATGAGTGCAAAAATGGAGGCAGAGAAGAATGCATTTGAGTGTGGGGCTTCTTCATGGTTTGATTTCTTTGTTGATTGTCTTCATAATCATGTCCTATCCTTCTTCAACATAGGATCACCATCATCATGTCCTTGCC
Source organism: Pinus albicaulis (assembly GCA_034641835.2). NCBI lineage: Eukaryota > Viridiplantae > Streptophyta > Pinopsida > Pinales > Pinaceae > Pinus > Pinus albicaulis. Next base: position 998,143,591 of record CM076581.1, read on the forward strand.
TTCTTCAATATAGGGTCATTAGGTCAGATATCCTTAAGATTGTGTAGAGATATTTCATCAATCAAATGGAGCATCATTATGTAGTCTTCATCATAAGGACAAAAAACTTCACATCATTGGAGATTTGTCATGTCATTGGAGATTTTTCATGTCATCTAGTGTTATCACCAAGATAATTGGAGGTAGGACATGTCATCATCAAGTATCAAAGTGTATGACATCATCACATGACATCAAGAGTTAAGATCTAGATCATCAAGTGCATGTAACATTAGATCAAGGACTTCTTAGGGCTTCTTTCATTAGTGGTTTGACTTCTTCGTGATATGACATCTTCATTGATGACATGACATAATAATCTTGAACCAAACATCTCAAGAAATTGACATCTCGGTTAATGCCATATTGACATCAATGAAAACCTTGACCAACAGTCTCCCCCTTTGTCATTGATGGCAATATTCTTGCCCTTCCAACATTCTCTCCCCCTTTGACATCAATGGCAACGGGGTGCCCAAGTACTCCCCCTATCAAGCTGATTCTCTTCATCATATTTAATTCTTCTGAAGTATGTTGCTCCCCTGTCATGGTACTCTTCCGTTTTGGCAATGTGGTCCATGATAGATAGAATTTCTTCATGTGATGAACCAACTCCCCTTGCCTGCATAAAATCCTTTAGATTTTTAAGAAAGATTGATTGCCTTGTGATAAAGTGGGAGACATATTCAACAATGGTCCATGAAATGAGTAAGGGATTATGTTCTTCAATGGAGTTTCTCCAAAGAGATAATATATCAAAACAATGATTGTTCATCTGTGACTCATCAAGAATTTCATAAGGCCCAATCATGGATAACTTCCGCAAAAATTATTAAGAATCATAGGCTCCCCCTATTAGTATGCATGGTATTCTCTTTTAGCAGAGCCTAATCATCAACCTTTTGGGATATCAAGGTTGTATTCATCAAATAAACAACATGGGTTGTTGGCTAGAGTGTTCAAGAGACTTCCAGATTCAACTTATTTCCTTCTCCATACTTGTGTAGCTTTCTTCTCTGGCATGGTTCTACCTCGTGTAGGGACCCAATTCAAGTAACAATCACGTGCCATATTTCCAATATTCTGGCAATTGAAACACTCTATCTTGTTCATGAATAAGAAATCATGACTTCTTCTTGCAAAATTGCTTCTAGGAGATTGAAGGGTACCATTATATTTTTCTTTGTGGTATGCCCTACAGTCTTTTTCCATGTGCCCAAAGTTTGTACAAGAATAGAAATAACCAAGAAATATACTTTGGTACCTCGGATGTCGAGTTTTCCTTGATGTAATTCTAAAGTTTTTTTCCTTGGGATTCTTTAATGATATTCATTGCCTTTTGTATTCTTGACACCATCTGCAAGTCTCCTTGGAGTAGAATTTCTTCCGTTGTTGTCTTCATTCTTCTCCTTGCCTTTGCTGGAACTGGGAGCAGCAACATTTCTTTCTAGGTTCCTCACATATTTGTTGTTTGAAGCATTATCTTTCTTGCTTAAGGATTCACCTGCATAGGCAAGACCTGATTTATCAAGGGGAGACCTTTGATGAGTTAGGATGTCATCTAGGGTTTGAGAGCTTTTCAATTTCTTATTCAACAAGTCAGCTTCCTTTTTAAGAAAGAACATTTCTCCTTTCAACTTTTCACAATCTTCATCTTTCATAACTAGTTGCTTCTTCATTTCTTCAATCATTCTTGTTGCTTCATGTGCTTCGATTTTAAGGGAGATGACATTTGATTTCATTATGAAGAATTCTTCATTCTCCTTTGCTAGAATGCTCTCCATTTGTTCTTTTATTCTTGTAGCTTCACATGATTCGACTTTGAGAAGATTGATGTCTGATTTTAGTTTCAATATTTCTTCATCCTTTTCTTCTAGTTGGCATATCATGGTGTTTCTCTCCTTTTCTGCTTCATTAATTTTTCCTTCAATGAATGCCAAAGTTTCCATCACCTTGTCAGCTCCTTGTGCTTGTTTCCTTGATTCTTCTAGTTGAGATCTAGGAGAAGAGACCTCTTCCTTGTATTGGCCAATCTCTGCTTCTAGATTGTTCAAGCTCTTAAGTCTTTGTTCAAGGTGGCTTGAAAAAGTTTCTTCCCTTTTCTTTGCCTTATCCAATTTATTTTTCATAGATATGACTTCTTCATGATGCTTTCTTTTGTTTTGATGAAATTCCTCTTTAACTTTTGCGAGCTCCTCATCTCTTTCTTGTACTTGAATCTTGACAACGTCAACTTCCTTCCTTGTTTTGTCTTGGTTACCATCTTGGGATTTCTTCTTAAGTTCCTCATTTTCCTTTTTCAAACCGTTAATCTCTTCCATGGAAGCCATAAGTTTATTCAGGAGATCTTCTTCAAATTCTTTTTTGTTCTCTTCATCTTCTAGGTCTTCTTTAGCCTTGTTGTCATCTCTCTTATCTTTAGATTCCTTGATGGATTCTGGACTTCTTTCCTTTTTTCCATCATATTCTTGACTAGAGATCATTGTCAACACTCCTTTTGAGTGAATATCATGAAGTTTGTCCCATATGACTTTTGCTGATGAACATTTTTCAAAATTGACCTTCACAGAATTTGGTAACCCATTCAAAATTGTCTTCATTGCTTTTGTATTGTACACCTTGGATTCTTCGTCCATCGTGTCATTAGTAATCCCTGATTTCCAAACTTCAATTCCTTAAGTCTTCAAGAAATTCCTCATTCTTGCCACCCATATATCAAAGTTTCCATTGAACAATGGAGCCTTCACAAATTGATTTACTTCAATTTCAATGGTTGAGGAAGACATGTATTTAGGAGGATTGGAGAATTTCTTTCTTGGCTTTGCCATTTGTGTTCTAATGATAAAACTTCAAGCTGTTAGGCTTTGAGTGAAGGTACTGGCTCTGATACCAATTGTTAAAAATACTGAGAGGGGGATGAATCAATATTTCTTTTTAATTGTTAATTTTACCAGTTAGATCACCTATATTTAGAACACAAAATGAACAAAAGGAATAAATGCTTTTATTAATTTCTTATTTACAATAAATTAAGTACAATATATGTAGGGCTCCAACCCTAGATGAAGACACCAATCTTCAATATCCAAGGCTCCGACCTGTATTTTCCAAGCACCGACTTGGACTTCCAAGGCTCCAACCTTGTCAATTCTGAGGCACCAACCTCAAGGGCTCCAACCCTATCTTCCAAGGCACCAACCTTGTCTCTATGAGGCTCCAATCTCCTACTTAATTTCGTCAAGATATATTTGGTTATACTTACGGCTCCCAATGTCTTCTTCAATGAGCCCTAACAATATTCAGCTTACTCTTCACTGTAATCTACACATCACATTGTTAGGACCTCATAATGTACCATTTTGACTACATATTTTTGCCACCTCTTTACTCTTTTTAGTCTATATCTAAAGTTTACATTATCATTCCTATCCATTTTTCCCAAAGGTATACAAAGTTCTTCTCTTTACTCTATGTTTAATTTGTTTTGCATATAATTCCACATTACTTTTATATTTAATCATTAATCGAAGATATACAATCGCTGAGATATCACAGATAATCCATGATAAGGAACGTGTTGCTGAAACAGTCGACCCCGTTGCTGAAATAGTCAATTCTGTTGCTGAAACAGTCAACGGGCACGTAAATCCCGTTACTGCTCGTGATTTGCCATTTCGAAAGTGTATTTCAGGAATGATGGCAACAAGACAAAGACAATCAAGGAAAGTTGTTACATGGATTGTTCTGAAGCCAGTATTTTTGTATCTATTGTAACAATATTTTGCTATGGAAGAATAGAAAGACCCTGTTTTAAAATAAAAGATCAGATTTGGATAAAAATAGGATTTCTATGATGTAACTGTAATAGATGTCTCCTCTTTAAAATAGGATACATCATCATTAGAAGAGAGTTAGAGATTGCGGGTGATACATTTTTTCGAGCAGAAAGGAGCAAGGCTCCATTGTAATGTATCATTTCTTTTGATAGATGAATAAAGGTTTCTTTTGAGCACTTCAATTTAAATTCTTTCCTCTGGGGAATCTTGTGAGAAGGAAAGGGCCCGCCTTCATCACAAGATTCACCTGATTGCTCCTGTAGTATGTTAACTTCTTTATGATTTCGCACCTTAATTAAACACTGTTTGCTGAAGATTAGTTATGCAGTTTTGTGTTTCTTACTAAAACTCTGTTTTCCTTATTTACTGCATTATTCTGTACGGTTCATTCTGAAGAAGCTGTGAGTTATTTTATTTCTAGTCATTTGTTTTCATAATGAATGTGTGATAGTTTGATATCAGGAAACAGGTGCTGAAGATTCCCGTTTGGAGGAATAGGGTCCTGTTCTCTGATGATTGATCTCTCTCTTTGGCAGTGTGAATAATAACAGGAAACAGGTGCTAAATATTCCTGCTTGGAGGAATAGGGTCCTGTTCTCCGTTATGGTTGATTGATATTCTTTTTTGCAGAGTGATTTCCTTTCATTATCTTTGCTAGGATTCTTTAAATGAAAGTCTGCAACAGAGGATTATTTCTGCTGTAACACAAGTAGGCTTCAGCTTTGTTAAAAGTAAGGTGTGAGCAGTGTGATTAATATAATTTGTGTAATTAGTAATACAACCCTTCTTTTCTTTTGAAATTGAGCATATATAGTGTGTGATTGTCTTTGGAATAACAAACCTTCCTGGTTTGACAATTTATGTAGCACTTGAATTGTTAAAACAATTAAAGCGACCAACATTTTGGTGCCGTTGTCGGGGAAGGAAATTATAGATTTCAAAAGCATTGATGTTTTCTTTCTAGATGTGCAGATTGTATGAGAGGATGCGGAACCCAGAAGAAAACTAACCCTACAGGTGGCAAAGGCAAAGGAGGGGGAGGAAGAAAGACTTTTATTGATGAAATTGTATCAAAGGCTGAATCGTCGCAGAGATTAAGCTCTCGAAGACCAAAGCCTCAACGCTCCCCTCAATCAGAATACAAAACATAAGAAGTTGTGAGCCCTGAAAATGTATAGGAACCAGTAGCCAGTGCTGAAGAATCAGAAGAAAGTGCTAAGGTATCAACAGAGAACGTTGAGGAATTAACAGAAGATATTGGACGACCAGTGGAAAACATTGAGGAGCCAGTAGGAGATTTTGAGGATCAAGCAAGTGCAGTAGGAGATCAACCAATGGAGGGAAACAATGAAGAATTCTTTGGTGGAGGATGAGTAGATCCTGAAGGAGAAGGAAAGGATGAAAATTCTCTCTCTACCTTGGGATTTCCTATCAGTGATCTCCCTAGAGGAATAACCCCTATGAAGAATATTCCATTTTCAGCTTTACCCAACTTCCATGGTTTATCCTTTGAAGATCCGGATGAATTTCCTTTTTAATTTGATATATTATGCAGAAGTTATGACTATGTTACTAATGCTCAGAATTTGAAACTGTTTCCAGCAACATTAAAGGGAAATGCGTTAAGATGGTTCATGAGCCTTGGAAGCCAGGTAATCACAAATTGGGAATAGATGAAACAAAAATTTCTGCTTAAATATCAAGATTATTGTCGGACAAGAGAAAAGAGGGAGGAGTTATTCAACATGGCACAAAAGGCGGATTATAATTTGGAGGACTATGTGGAAAGACTGCAGTATAATCTGCAGAGATCTGATCATCCGAATGTAAGTAAAGAAATTCGTAAAAAAATATTACTTAAAGGAGTAAGGGACGATTGTTTAGACATGCTAAACATGCTTGGTAAAGGAGATATATCTAAAGAATCATATGATGAGATTGTTGAACTCTGTAAAATATTTTCAAGAGGAGATGCAAGGAACAGAGCAAGTAACAAAGATCCCACTTATTCAAGAGTTTAGAAATCAGCCAGTGGGGGAGCAACAAGAGCTGAAATAGGTAATTTACTTGAAGAATTTAAAACTGAAATGTTAAGTTCTTTTGCTTCACAAATTGACACCTTGCAGGTTAAAAAGAAGCAGGCTGAAGCAGAAGCAACTCTAGCTATCTTTTACCCTAAATGCAGAGATAAAAATCCACTAAGGGAATACCCATTGGACAAGATACCAATCTGCACCCTTTGTGATAAAGATCATGAAGCACAACAGTGTCCTTCTCTACCGGGAATAAAGGCAGCACTGTAGCCAACGGAAGAAGAAGCTAAAGCAGTTTATCTGCTAACACAAAGAAGACAATGGAAACCAAGAGGACAAGGTATGAATTCTAGCATGCCATTTACATCTTCTAATCGTTGGAATAATTATCCTTCTTTTATTCAGACAAATTACCCTCCCTTTAACCAAATGCAATACCCACCCTTTAATCAGATGAATTACCCACCCATGCAACAAACAAACCCTCCCTTTGTAGATCCTGCAATGTGGACTCCTTGGCCCTTACAACGGCCATCTTCTTTTAATCCATGGAATTCAAATTGGAGTCAACAACTCCCATATCCAAATCAATTTCCTCAATTTCAACAACCACTTCCTCTGCCATCAGGTGCTCCACCAAATAATCAAATGAGACCCCAGCTACCGTACAACCAAATCCTAACCCCAATAATAAAGCTGTGCAAGTTATTGACATTCAAAACCAGCCTACACTTCATGTTTTCCCTGCACAATGCAATGACATCCATTTAAGATCCGGGAAAATAGTTGAACCTGTTATTGATGATGTTACTTCTTTGGATTCTGATAAAGAAGAAACTGAGAAACATAATTCACACAAAGAAGCACAACCACCCTCTAACAAGGATGCTGAAATAACAGAGCCGCCATTCCCCGAGCGTTTAGTTTTAACTAAAATGCCCGAAACACTTGCTTTTAATCTTTTAGGGGAATTGCAAAATTTGTATGTTAAAATTCCACTTTTACAGGCACTAAGAGATGTACCAATCTATGCCAGAACCATGAGGGATATTTGTGTTAAGAAACTTGGTAGGAAAACTAAGGATCCCCTTACAGTTCATGTTATGGGTGATCTATCTGCATTGATGTCAGGAAAAAATCCTCATGTGAAATATGGTGACCTCGGCCATCCTAATGTGACAGTTCAAATTGGTAAAAAAATAATCCCTCAAGTTCTGGTAGATTTAGGTGCTGCAATAAATATTATGACTCTGGAAACTTCACAATTGCTACAACTAAAGAACACAATTAGAGACACACCAACCATCCTAGAGCTAGCTAACCGCTCTACAATTAAACCAGAAGGAGTTGTCGAGGACTTAGTTATCTCGGTTGAATCCTGGAATTATCCAGCTGAATTTGTGGTGTTGCAAACTAAAACAAAGTTGGGGGGACATCCTCTAATTCTAGGAAAGCCTTGGCTTGCTACAGCCGATGCCTTTATCAGCTGTAGATCTGGTTCAATGACAATTTCCAATGGATATGAAACCAAACAACTTACTCTTTATCCTCATGCTACACCCATGATTAGCAATGAGAGTTTTGTATAGATGGATTATGATGATAATGCTGTTCAACCTATTTTGACTATCGGACAAGCTTTGAGTTTTAAAGACAGCACAGAGGATGAAGTAATTAATAGTTTTATTTGTGAACCTTCCTCTGTGGTTGTTGAAACTCACAATCAATTGATTACACTCTTTAAAATAGATACCCACGACAAGATTGAATCTGAAGATTTACCTCAAACATCACCCTCCATCTCCTCTAAAAGCATAATAGTGGAAATTGAACCTGGCAAAACACTGAACATAAATTATGATCTAACAATTACTGAAACACAGCAGTTAATGAAGTTACTACTTGAAAATAAGGAAGCATTCGCATGGGATTACACAGATATGAAGGGAATCTCTCCTTAATTATGTACTCACCAGATTTATATTAAGGAAGGGCGTCGACCAGTCTGTCAACCCCAAAGATGAATGAACCCTAATTTAAGAGAAATTGTGAAAGAGGAACTTCAAAAATTGCTTAATGCAGGATTCATATACCCTATATCTGACAGTGAATGGGTTTCCCCATTGGTAATAGTCCCTAAGAAAAATGGGAAATGGAGGGTGTGTGTAGATTATAGGGCTTTAAATAAAGCCACTCAAAAGGACTACTTTCCTTTACCATTTATTGATCAGGTGTTGGACAGTTTGTCAGGGAAGAAATTATTTTCCTTTTTAGATGGATTCAGTGGGTATAACCAAATCAGGATTGCACACCAAGACCAAGACAAGACCACTTTTACTAGTCCTTGGGGAACTTTTTCCTATAGAGTTATTCCATTCGGACTATGTAATACAGCAACAACTTTTCAAAGGGCTGTTATAGGAATCTTTTCTGATATGTTGAATGAATCTATGGAAATATTTATGGATGATTTTACTCCTTATGGTGTGTCTTTTGAAGATGCATTACAGAATCTTGAGAAGGTGCTTAAACGTTGTATACAAGCTCACCTCTCCTTAAGTACTGAAAAATTTCATATGATGATGAGTGAAGGAATAGTGCTTGGAAATTTTATCTCATCTCAAGGAATTCAGGTAGACCCATCCAAAATACAGGTCATTCAAAATTTTCCTGTTTCTAAAACACAAACTGATGTAAGAAATTTTCTTGGACATGCTGGATATTATAGAAGATTCATTAAAGATTTTTCTAAGATAGCTTCTCCATTATTTGTGTTGCTTATGAAAAATGCTGAATTTAAGTGGACTAATCTTTGTCAGGAAGCCTTTGTAGCACTCAAGCATCAGTTATCTATAGCTCCTATTTTGAGAGGACCTGATTGGGCACTTCCCTTTCATATATCTTCTGATGCTTCAGATACTGCAATTGGAGCTGTCTTGGGACAAGAAGAAAACCATCTTCCTTATGCTATCTATTTTATCAGTAAGAATATGACCCCTGCTGAACTTAATTATACAGTTACAGAAAAGGAATTCTTAGCAGTAATTTATGCCATTAACAAATTTCGACATTATATCACTAGTTACTTCTACTTTTTTCCATACTGATCACTCAGCTATCAAGTATTTAATGAATAAATCTGTCACAAATGCTCGAGTTACCATATGGTTATTGTTACCACAGGAGTTTGATATTACAATTGTAGATCGACCATGTAAAGAAAATGTTGTGGTTGATTTCCTTTCACGGTTAAAAACTGATAATAATATTCCAGTAGATGATTCCTTTCCTGATGAGTATCTATTTGCAGTATCTGCTCACTCTCCTTGATATGCAGACATTTCCAATTATTTGGTTGCACAAAAGTTGCCATCACACCTGTCACATAGAGAAAAGAGGAGAATTGTTCAACAAAGTGCCAGGTATAGCTGGATAAGTGGGTGTCTTTTTCACACAGGACTTGATCATGAAATTCGAAGATGCATTAGAGAGGATGAGGTGTATGATATACTAAAAGCTTGTCATGATGGCCCTTGTGGAGGGCATTTTTCCGATAAAAGAACAACACAAAAAATTTTGAGGATGGGTTACTATTGACCCTCACTGTTTAAGGATGCAAAGAAATATGTGTGGGCTTATGATAGCTGTCAGAGAATGGGTCAACCCAATCATAGAGATCAAATGCCATTAAACCCCCAGGTAGTACTTGAACCATTTGAAAGATGGGCCTTAGATTTCATAGGACCCATCAATCCTCCATCCAATCAAAGAACTTATATATTAGTCTCTACAGACTATACGACTAAATGGGTAGAGGCCAAAGCACTTCTTAGAGCTAATGAAGAAGCTGTCCTAGCTTTCTTATATGAAGAAATCTTTATTAGATTTGGAATTCATAGAGAGCTAGTTACAGATGGAGGACCTCCCTTCAATTCTCATGGTTTTAAATCTACCCTTAAGAAATATCATATTCATCATAGAATGACTACACCATACCATCCCCAGGCCAATGGGTAGGTGGAAAGCACAAATAAAGTAATAGAATCCATTCTAACTAAAATAGTGAAGGATAACCGGAAGGATTGGTCTCAAAGGCTCCCTGAAGCACTATGGGATTATAGAATTACCTGGAGAAATAATACAAGATTTTATCCCTATGAATTGGTTTATGGTAAAAGTGTTGTTTTTCCTGTGGAATTTGAAATTAAAACTTTGAGAACTGCTTTAGCTGTTAACCTTGATTTGAATAATGTGCAGACAGCCAGGCTGCAGCAGCTTCTTGAACTAGATGAAAAGAGATTAGATGCCATTCATCAGACAACCATGATTCAATAACAAAGAACAAAGTGGCATGACAGAAACATTAAGCACAAGCAGTTCCAAAGAGGTAATTGGGCTTTATTGTATGACTCTCGGTTTGAAAACTTTCAGGGTAAGCTACGTACACGATGGCTGGGACCTTATGAAGTAGATGCTATTTTTCCTAATGGAACAGTAAGACTTTTAACAATTGATGGTTCTAAAACACCTCTACTAGTAAATGGTCATAGGCTTCGCTTGTACCAGCGCCCTGTTTCTAAAGAAGATTTTAAGGCCGCTTGCATGGCTGATGCATATTATCTTTTTCTAGGGGAGTCTTCTGCTCCTCACAACATTTAATTATTTTCTGCACTATATTTTTTTTAGTATTAGATTATATTTACAACTAATAATCCCTGTCAAGGGTTGGAATGTTACAATGGTATGTTGCAGATTAAGGAAGAATTCACCAAGGAGGACAATGTCATCAAAAGAAGATCTAAGTTTCAATCTGAAGAAGCTTTGCTTTCCTCATCTGATTCATTTCCTCATTCCCCAATAACATTTCATCATCTATTCCCTCATTCTCCCTTTCCCTCTTTCATATCATTTTTCCTACTTTTTCTACCCACTGCTGAAACACCATTCTTCAGCTAGTACCTTCCCTATTCCTTATTGCTGAAATATCATTCCTCAGCAAGTACTTCCCCAATTTCCCCAGTGATAAATCTTTACTTTTTAGCAACATCTTCCTTATTTTTCCCTTGCCGAAACACCACTTTCAACATCACGACATCCATCTTTCCATTGCTGAAACACCATTTTTTTTCCCTGCTACACAAGTTTTCCAGTACCCCACTTTTATTCTTCAGATCCCTTGGGTGAATATTATCCAGTATTGAGCAGATTCTAATATTCTCCTATTTCTAAATTTTAGAGAAATCTAAAGATTCTTCCATCAGTATTAAGCCACTATGAATAAGCACTCTATACTTCGAATTATAAAAACAGAGGTAAAATATAAGGTATGCGCATTTTTTATGTAATATAGTTAAATAATAGTTTAAAGAGAGGATCTTTCCCATTATGATTACAATCCCTGCACATTTAATCATCATTAAATCACACGTAGGGGGGATTTCAAAAATTAAAACCATCATTCCACACCATACAATTCACTGTCACTCTTCATATCCATTATTTCGGCCGTCATTGATACTCCATATCCTCAGTATAACGATTATTCTGATCGAGCCTGCGATTCTGCTCTCTGTTTCTGTATTTGAATTAAGTTAGTAACCATGGGAGGTTTGGTTATCAGGCATGAGCCTGGCTCAATGGCTCTTCTTCAATTATTTCTATAGGCTTACCAAATTTTTCAGCAGGCAGGATGGGTCACATATTTTGAAAAATTGAGAGAATTTGACCCTCAGCAAGTCTTGGAGTTCGCACAAAACCTCCAGCAGGACCACTCCACAGTCCAAGGGGTCAAAATTTCAGTTACAGAGAATGATATTGCCCAAGTCTCGGGTTTTCCAGTCACAGGAACTCAGTTGTTTAGTAGAAAACACATCATCCTAAATGCACAACAGGACTTCCTTCTTCCAGAAGAACGTGTTGAGATCAAAGGCCGTGGCATAGGACTGCACTCACTACCTCCTCCATGGGCCAAGGTAGCCGAATTTTTCAAGCATTATTTAACCTACGAGGGGCGATATCAGGTAGTTTATCAACATGACTTTGTTTTAATGAGCCACTTGCGGCATGGTAGACTACTACACATTCCTTATTATTTGCTTGGATGTATTAAGAATATGTTATATTACTGTAGAAAGGTAAAATTTCCATTACTGTCCCTTACTCATCGTCACCTTTGTCAACTATTAATTTAGAGGGGTTTTGCTCAGCAAAAACTCCCTCTAAATAACTTACCCCTATTGCTTGACCAAGCCCCCGAAATTCACCATGAAGCCCAAATTCCCTAAGAAGTTGAAAATCCCCACGAAATCTCTGAAAGCTCTTATGAACAACAATTGGAGAATATCCTGGATCCTTCATCAATCCCATCCTCAGAACCAGTCAATCCAATTCACCCATCTTCAAAACTATTCCATTTAGCAGAGTCATCCCAGCCCACTGATTACATCCCCAGTAATGACTCTCAGACTGAAACACCACCATCTCCTCCTATTCATAAAAGTAAGAGGTAGACTACAACCGCCTCTGTATCAAAAAGGAAAACAAGGGCTGCATCCAAAACAATCACCTCTTCCGATAGCCCCTCTCCCAGGGAAGAATCTTCCCATAGAAAGAAAAAGAAAGCCACTGCTTTCCCTTCTTTTCTACCTAGGAGAAAAATGAAAACAACTCCCATTTCCCCTGACCCCGCAGCCATCTTGAAAAAATTCCAGTCATCACCACCTTTTCAAATCCCAAAATCATTACATGTCTCATCCTGTGGCATTGCTCCACAAGAACCAGTTGCTCGGGGTAATATGAAATCATCTTCTACACAACCAGTAACTGCTCCACAAGAACCAGCTACTCACGCATCAGCTGAAACACAAGAACCAACTGCTGATGTGAAAAATTTAAACATCCAGCATGATATTTTAAGGAAACCGTGTTGTGTAACCAGCTTCAAAAATAGAAGAAAAGAGATATCAACGCCTTAGAAATAAGCCACTTCTGAAATAGTTATTGCTTGAGTAACTTGCATGCAAAGAGTCAATATTCAGACTCTGATTCAGACTAAAAGTTGCCTAAGGACATGCAACCCTTTCAGTTGGGGGGGATGTTAGGACCTCATAATGTACCATTTCGACTACATATTTTTGCCACCTCTTTAATCTTTTTAGTCCATATCTAAATTTTACATTATCATTCCTATCCATTTTTCCCGAAGGTATACAAAGTTCTTCTCTTTACTCTATGTTTAATTTGTTTTGCATATAATTCCACATTACTTTTATATTTAATCATTAATCGAAGATATACAGTCGCTGAGATATCGCAGATAATCCATGATAAGGAACGTGTTGCTGAAACAGTCGACCCCGTTGCTGAAACTGTCGACCCCATTGCTGAAACAGTCAATTTTGTTGTTGAAACAGTCAACGGGCACGTAAATCCCGTTACTGCTCATGATTTGCGATTTCGAAAGTGTATTTCAGGAATGATGGCAACAAGACGAAGACAAGCAAGGAAAGTTGTTACACGAATTGTTCTAAAGCCAGTATTTTTGTATCTATTGTAACAATATTTTGCTATGGAAGAATAGAAAGACCCTATTTTAAAATAAAAGATCAGATTTTGATAAAAATAGGATTTCTCTGATGTAACTATAATAGATGTCTCCTCTTTAAAAAGAGGAGACATCATCATTAGAAGAGAGTTAGAGACCGTGGGAGATACATTTTTTCGAGCAGAAAGGAGCAAGGCTCCATTGTAATGTATCATTTCTTTTGACAGATGAATAAAGGTTTCTTTTGAGCGCTTCAATTTAAATTCTTTCCTCCGGGGAATCTTGTGAGAAGGAAAGGGGCCGCCTTCATCACAAGATTCACCCGATTTCTCCTGTAGTCTGTTAACTTCTTTATGATTTCGCACCTTAATTAAACACTGTTTGTTGAAGATTATTTATGTAGTTTTGTGTTTCTTAATAAAAATTTGTTTTCCTTATTTACTGCATTATTCTGTATGGTTGATTCTGAAGAAGCTATGAGTTATTTTATTTCTAGTCATTTGTTTGCAGAATGAATGTGTGACAGTTTGATATCAGGAAACAGGTGCTGAAGATTCCTGTTTGGAGGAATAGGGTCCTGTTATCTGATGATTGATCTCTCTCTTTGGAAGTGTGACTGATAACAGGAAACAGGTGCTGAAGATTCCTGCTTGGAGGAATAGGGTCCTGTTCTCCGTTATGGTTGATTGATCTTCTTTTCTGCAGAGTGATTTCCTTTCATTATCTTTCCTAGGATTCTTTTAATGAAAGTCTGCAACAGAGGATTGTTTCTGCTGTAACACAAGTAGGCTTCAACTTTGTTAAAAGTAAGGTGTGAGCAGTGTGATTAATATAATTTGTGTAATTAGTACTAAAACCCTTCTTTGCTTTTGGAATTGAGCATATATAGTGTGTGATTGTCTTTGGAATAATAGACCTTCCCTGGTTGACAATTTATGTGGCACTTGAATTGTTAAAAAAATTAAAGTGACCAACACACATCATTAATGAAAACCTTTTCTTCGTAGAAGGTGTCACCGCTGCTCTTCATCGTACTCAAACAATTTCTCCAATTTACCTCATGATGGCTTCATCAATGCATAATCGTCTTCAACATTATCTCCACAAGATCTTCAGTATGTATTCAAGTTACTACAAGATGTCTTTCAAGATTCTTTACTATGCTGCACCAAGTTTGCTCCAAAAATATGTTTTCATATTATCTACAGGAGTGCTTCAATTAGGCTTCTATGACGGTTTGCTTCTACAGTTCTGCCTTCCTTATCCCTGAGCTAGGGTAACACCTAAATTGCTCTTGACTACATATTCTTCAAGTCACAGTTATTAGAAGCTATAGTCTATGATATTGTCACAAGTCCAAAATTGATGTCTTAGGTCTGTAATTTATCTCAAAAGTCGGCGTTGCTCACAAAATAAATTATGGGCCAAAATATAGTCTTGAAGTTGCATTATTCCACAGGGGCCAAGGTGCAAGCCTGTAAGAACTGAAATTACAGGTCTACAACTAGTTGCACAACTCCTTCAAAATGTGCACTCTTTTGTAGATGTAGAAGGCAAGTATTTTTATTTTGAACTGCGTCCTTGATCTCCTTATCTTTCTCATCCAAAACAGAGATATATCTGCACTGTTCCACAAACATAAAATACCTTAGATCCACATGATTTTGCAGAGATGCAATGCCTTAAAATTCAAACCTTTTCTGTTTTAAGTAGCGAGTTGTCCACAAGTCCTGTAAAATGATTTCCACTATTTTGATGACAGTTTTGAGCCTCCTTGAGAACAAATGTAAACTGCTACAACCTTGGTTCGAGTCTCCAAAAAACAATTATGTAATCCAAACTCAAAAACAGTTACACAGGGCACCCAAATAGGTCCTGAAAATTTGTTGTAATCCAAGTTAACAAGGTATCAAAACAGAAAAATATTTTCCCAAGTATAACCCTCAACGTCCTTTTATAATTCTGCCTTTTTCTCTGATTTACTGTGTTATTTACTTCGTTGTTTTTTTTTCCTTAATCTCCTACGAAATTCTGTTCTAAAAGAAGGTCAAAACCCTCTTATATATACACACATTCTTTTCCATAAATGAATAGGCATGTCTTCAAGAAGGGTTGACATGAATTTACTAAGGTAAGGTCGGCTCACTGAAAGAATTTTACTTTAAACTTGAAAAATCAATAACTTTCAAGCCGCGTGGAGTTTCGGGTTGAGTAATAGCTCATTGGAAAGAAAAAATTATGTTCTTAAAGATGGTGTCAGTTTAATTAAGGAATTTTCCCACTAAGGTAGCGAAATATATTTTTTAATGTGACTGATTATTTATGAGTGCAGAACTGGAGGTAGAGTAGTTTTCCTTTGACTGTAGGGCTTCTTCATGGTTTGATTTCTTTTTTTATTGTCTTCATAATCATGTCCTAGCCTTATTCAACATAGGATCACCATCATCATGTCCTTTCCTTCTTAAATATAGGGTCACTAGGTTAGCTGTCCTTAAGATTGTGTAGAGATATTTCATCAATCAAATGGAGCATCATTATGTAGTCTTCATCATAAGGACAACAAATTTCACATCATTGGAGATTTTTCATGTCATTGGAGATTTTTCATGTCATCTAGTGTTATCACCAAGATCATTGGAGGTAGGACATGTCATCATCGAGTATCAAAGTGTATGACATCATCACATGACATCAAGAGTTAAGATCTAGATCATCAAGTGCATGCAACATTAGATCAAGGACTTCTTAGGGCTTCTTTCATTAGTGGTTTGACTTCTTCGTGATTTGACATCTTCATTGATGACATGAAATCATCATCTTGAACCAGTCATCTCAAGAAAATTGACATCTCGGTTCATTCCATATTGACATCAATGACAACCTTGACCAACAAATCTGACATGTAATCAAGAGTAGTTTGCAGCCCAATAAAATAACGCTGTTAAGGCAGTTTCAGTCTATACATGTGGTTGCAGCACCTCTTTTGAGGGATTTTCTTCTATTTTTGTCTTGTATTTTCATTTATGCATCTTATGGGCCTCATTATACATCTATATTGCTTGTGTAAATACTTTTGAAGAGCCTTTTTATTGGCCTCCTGCTTTCCTTTAGATGAACTGCGTTATTTTAATGCATGACTGTTTAGTATTGCTGCATTTTCCCATTTGGGATATTACAGTGGTATCAGAGCATCATCTTGGCACAACCTATGCTTATTGATAAGCCAATATGTATTTTCATGAAAGTAAGAGACAAAAGAAGTGTGATTACATAGAAGACAAGGGTAAAACCCCTTTATCTGGAAGAATGAAAGGGAAAGAGTTCTCAAAAACTCTTTTCCAAACTCTGCATGAGCTTAAAAGATAAATCAAATAAATGAAGAGGGAAAGACATGAAGGTCCCTGAAGAATATCTTTACATGAAGAAATCCCTAGTTATTCATCTTATGTGTGCAAGAAATTAGCTACACAATCAGATATACAACATTATTCTATGCCAAGATTTACTGCAAGAGAGATGAAGGAAGAAGATGCACCAAAGGAGGAGACTTTGAGTGATTATCTTCAGGAGTATGAATCTCAATCTTGGGGATTCAAGGAGCACTTGAGCTTCCAAGAGTTCTGCTAGCTCAAGGAGGAAAGGAGATCTAGCAAGTACAATAGAAGGAGAAGAGGTAGATTCTTTCTGCCAAATTTTGATGGATCCTCCACATGCACAGTCAAGGAATGGATAGATCGAGTAGACTCATATTGGATCAAATCAAGTTTCAGAAAAGGAAGCCCTTAAAGTAGAAATGTTGCATCTTAAAGGTAAAGCTTATGCTTGGTGGTTATTTGAATCCTTTTCATTAAAGAATGAAAATATATCTACTTATGCAAGATTAACTAAGAGATTAGTGAAGATATTTGAAGTAAAACAAACTGAAACATATTTGATTGAGCTAGAAAAGCATGAGCATGAAAAACCCTGGCATGAGTTGGAAAGATTTGTTATGCCAACTCCACTTCAGATTTCTATTGAAGGGGATAAAAATATGTGTGATACCTTGCCAAGGGCAAGATCCCCATTGCATGAAGAGATTTATTCTCAAAAGGAAGTCATGAAGATTCCTCTTTCAAGGTAAGACCAAGATCTAAGGTCCCTCATCGATAATGAGGTATTCTCAAATATTAATGAGGAGAAAGAACAAGAAGGCAGTAACAACGCTGTCACTTCAAAAGAAGAACCATCACCCCATGGGTATGGATATGAAGTTATTGCTTCCAGGGAAGGATATTTTGCATCCTTGCAAATGGTCCCCAAAGAGCATCATGTGAAAATTGTAATGGGAAATAACACCTTGCTCCAAGGAGGAGGAGGAAGGATGGATCAACATCTAATGATGAGGAGCATGCACCCTTGCTTATTTCAAGGGGTTTCTATTCATGAGAAGGAGACTAAATTATGCAGCCAAGGGAGGGACACTTCAATCCACTCATTCATACAGTCTACTTTAGATCTGGATGTCTCTTTACATGGAGGCATTCCACCAGGGAGGCCCCCTGATTGGAAGAAGGATAAAGTGTTCTCTCAACCTAATGCATCAGTGACATATTTGGCTAAGGAAGGAGCCTTGGGAGAAGCTAACACAGTGCTGAGAACCATTGATGGGTTCCAAGGGGAGATGATCAACTTTCTGAGTTGGACATTGCCATATCCCACTTAGTTATCTGCACTGGAAAATAATTCATAGATCTATGATGATATGAGCATGATGTCAAAAGGCCACTCCATAGTCTTGGAGCAGCAAATGATATCACTACACACAAGGAAGATTTATGAATTTGAAAAGAGGGCACCAACGCTCTTGTATGCATGGGCCAAACTATGGAAGTTTTGGAAGAAAGAGACCTTTCAAAAGGAGGTTGACTTCCATGAACTTCAATCTTGTCTTGAGCAATATTAGCTGCAAGAGAGGCAGCAAAGGTGGAGCTACAATACTCTAACATGTGACTTTGGCATTGAGCATGGAAAAGGGGAGAATGATGATGTGATAGCTACTTCATTTCAGAATTTTACAGCGCTGTCATTGTTGGGAAGCCTAGATCCATATTGGGAGTCCCAACTCTTAGTAGAATATTCCAAGAACCTCTTCACATGTAAGGTTCTTGATGGGAAAATGTAATATAGGAGGTATAGAGTGGTTGATGGAGTCATTTACTTTCATGATCAGATCTATCTGACTAAAGAATCAAGGCTCAAAGATAAACTACTATATGCAGCCTATGAGATTTTGCTTTCTAGTCCCACTGACTTCATTAGAACACACCATATTATCTTGAATGGATTCATGTGGGAAGGATTTGAAGAAGATTTATATCAGCATTATCAAATATGCATGTACCATTTGGAGATGGAGTAGCAACATAACTCTACGGAAGAGTTAATTCAGCCCTCTCTTTCTCTTTTTGAGGAAGGGGATAGATCTATGCACCACTCCATTTGTTGAGGAGGACTATTGGTGAAGAGAATACTTATGTAAATCATATATTATTTTCTAATTGTATGAACTCTTTTACTATGTATATATAGGCCATGAATCCAAAGAGAAGTGTTATACCTTATAAACTTCATGGCCAACTTTGGGCCAAAACTATTTCTGAATATGGCCGCTCCCTTGGTGGACAAAGGGAGATTTTGCACCATGATGGGTGCTTTCCTAAGGCACCAAATATATCTCCCACTTTAGCCATGGTGGGATGTTATGGGAAGCAATTAAGTGGTTGGAAAACCACTTACCACATCTAGATCCGAGGCATGTAGGAGATTCACTGCGCTGGTTCCACCTGTGGGACTATGATCCACTTCTATCATTTCATTTGATTGATTTTGTATCACTATTTTTGACCCTCATGGTGATGATGCTATGATATTTGTTGGGGACATGATAGGAGGGATGACACATTGGTTGGGTGTGTCCATTGGGAATGAAACTTCCCATATTTATTCATGCTTCAAGAGGAGGATGGTACATTATATGGCTGCTACAATACATCTTTGGTTTCTTTATGAAAGAGGCCATATGTGTGACTTATGTCTTTGGGAGAAGCCTCCCACATGGGAGAATTTGTGGCAAGACATGTGTTGCTTGAATCATATTTAGCTAACACAACTTATCCCCTATTATTTTCAAGCTTTGGAGAAGATTATTACAATAAGAAGGTGGTTGGATGGCCACTTATTGTATTATGTTTTGAGGCAGCAAGAAGAAGAACAACACTAGTCTCAATGGAGGGACTATTGTCACCATCCAGTATATCATATGACACTTAGTCCATGTTTCTTTTGGAGCACATATGGTGATGATACTCTATTTACTATATGCATGGAAGATTGGGCAAGGAGGGTCCCTAGAATCAATAAAGGGAATAATGATGTTCCAAGTATATTTTGGCTTCATGAGGACTATATTCTTGCAGCCCAAGATCAATAGCTCCAAATATATCATAAATGGAGGGAGATACAACGTAATTTGAACATTCTTACCTCTCATTTCCAACCATGCAGCCCCTATACATTGCATAAGGAGGGGATTGGTGACTATTTCTATGAGCTACCAAGGACGGCTCACTTTGTTTGGATGATAGCATCGAGATTGGAGTTTCTCATGGGGGTTGAAGCACCCAATATTTACCATCTCTCATGCTTTGAGAAGGCCAATGGACAACATATGGTTCTTTCTATGTATCCCCCACTTCTTTATGATGACAGCTATTTGGGTTATTCACCAAAGGAAAACTTGTATTTTTGGGAGGAGACAAATCCATTGGAAATTTTGCAATGTCCTTGTAATTTTCTTGAGGACAAGCAACATTTTGGAGGGGAAGACTATAATATTCCTAATTATTCCTAAGCTAATTTGAATATCCACTTTTGTTTTTATTTCTTTTCTTAAATAATAAATGTGTAAAGGAGGTTCATAAAACTCCTAATAAAGAATAAATCAATGCCAAACGTGAAAAAGGGTAAATCTTGGCTATGTAAGCAAGCACCCTTAGGTGTGAAAGGGGCTGGATATTTTGACTGGGTCAACCTTGACCAAATCTAAAACACTGTTCTAGATGGACATGAATTGTGTGAAAGAGAAGATTTCAATGAAGGAGTTTTAGGGTTTAAAAGCTCTTAATCTATATAAGGAATGGGATGGCAGCATGAATAGTTTTTTGAAGATATAATATTTTGATATATTGTCTGTTTAGACCATATAGCTTTCTTTGGTTGTTTAGCCTAGATTGCAAATGCTGTTTAGCATTGGGATCTCCTATTTAGGAATTCCACCTCTTCCCATTGAGTAACTCTTGGGAGAGTCTTGTATTGCATATTCCACTATCTAGCTTGAGGCCAAGCTTCTCCTTTCAACTACAAGCCAGATCTTGTTGAGGGTTTGGTTGTCTTTTCAAGCTACAGCAAGTGGAGGCTAGATATATTCAAATCTAGGACATTTCAGTGCCCTTTTTCAGTGGAGGAGTATTCTACTCCAATTGGAGGAGTGTATTGGAGTGCTTGGGCATCATTTTCTGATCTTGGAATGTGGCCAACTATTATCTATACCCTACAATGTAGTTTCTCTTCCAGATCTGCCCTATTCCTATAGGTGTTGTTGCAGGGAGTTTAGGTGCACCATTTGGAGAGATGGTTTCTGAGTGATGGGGTTCTGCCCCTCACTTTGAGATCCATTGGAGGAGATATATACATTTTATATTTCAAATATGATCTGCATATTTATGAATACTTATGAATCACTGAATATTTCTGTAAATCTACATTATTAGATCTCAAATCTACTGCTTATGCTTGGTGTAATGCTCAAAACCCGAAATAGATCTGAAAGAAGAGCCTTTATAGTGTATGGATCTGTTATGGATCTGAATTTTCATACAAACATCTACTCTAGATGTGACATGTAATCAAAAACAGGTTGCAACCCAATAAAATAACGATGTCAAGGAAATTTCAGTCAATACATGTGGTTGCAACACCTCTTTTGAGGGATTTTCTTCTAATTTTGTCTTGTATTTTCAGCTATGCATCTTATGGGCCTTGTTAGCGCTCGATTCTGCCTCAGGCTGAGGAAGGAAAAAATCGAGGCAACATCAAACCAAGCTTAGCCTCGTAGCTAGCCCTACGAGGACAGGAGAGGGCTCTCTCCAGTCGATCTCGATAAAATGAACAATAGGGTGCGAGATGACTTTAAAAGGGAACTGATTTTAGGCTAGTAAATAGATAAGAAATGGGTTTTTGATAAATGATGGGTTTCTGGGCAGCGAGGGATCAAGAACATCATGAAACAGAGATTTAATCAAAGGCACAGGGTATTTTATAAGGTGAGATAGGAATGAAGTTTAACAATCAAATTTGGAATAATATGGGGTGAAAGACTGTTTAAAAGAGCTGAAAAGGGCATTAAACAATGAATCCCTTTCAGACAGAAGAAAGCCACACAAAGTATGAACACTTCCTCAAGGCAGAGCAATGACTGAGTTCTACCTTTCTTACTCTCAAGCATTCAAACTAAAAACGATTTATGAATGAAATGTAAACATTACAAGATACATATGAAACATAGAGAAAATACATTATGCTAAACTTCAAGCCACAAGAATCTTATAAATCAGAGCTGCGCCATTTAATTATTTCTCTGTCAAACAACTGTACAATAAAACTCTGTGTTTCTCCTCCCTCAGCTTTCAGAACTCTCCTCACACAAATGTTTTTCAATACAATATATAAAACTCAGCTAGGAGAAAACAGATCGACCCAAAAACAAGGGCGTTGTTTCAACTGAAGCCATGAAGATAGAAAAAGGATCATCCATCTGCTCTAAAGATAGAAAAGCGTTACATTATTCCAGCTGAGAATTTCTAATGACCAATGAAAACCAAACCTGGAGCGTAGACCCTATGAATTACTAACTGAAGTCATAAATAGATTGCCTAATCCTATTCTTCTGCTGTAGTAGGTAGTCTTCGTTTATTTTGGCGTGCTTTGACTTGGCATTTACATTTGGTATTTGAATAAAAATTTACTTTTTAACAAAATGCCTTTTAAATTCTGCTTTTGATTACAAAAATGAACAATCCAGCTGGCAATTTTGCTTTCAATTTCCCCTTATGAAGACGCTCTGCATTCACCTTGAGATCTCCAGCGCAATTCACTTCTTCTTGCAACAGCTAATCTAAATAACATCCACGTTTCAAGAGTTGCTCTCAGGTTGTGAGTCATGAGTTACCCTGTAAGGAACACTAATTACTGTTGGAGTTATAGAGCTCATGTCATCTGGAATCCGCCCAACAACCCGCACAATGTTTTGCAGACTTGCAACGAATCTGGTTGTATCATAAATCTTATCAAACTGTCCGTTTGGCTCCTTGTGACCATCTTTAATGGTTGGTATTAACAACGTGGCCCCCAAATATTTTGATACCACAACAGCATCTGCAATCTGCACCCGGTGATAGTGTGGGCCATTGGAAAGCCTGACTCCAATAAATCCCCACGTTTTCCCCTTGAGATTATTTTCTATCGCATATCGAGTCCAACCATCGCCTGGTCTCTACAGATACGACTTTCTGCATCCCACAAAATTGATGCCACCCATCTCAGGCACTCTGCAGGCACCGTTCACATTCATATTTTGTGGTCATGATACACATTCATCAACCAATCACCAGATTAATAGATGGCATTACATTATGTTAAGCCGCGCCAAATCATCATAGTTAAGCATTTCCACATTATCCATATCATCGTCGCCATTCTCAATATCCTTCCAGTTTGCAGGCAAATGAAGTAACTTGGCACGAATCTGGGTGAATAAGAGAAATTTCTTTGGCTCTGAGACTGTATGGGTAGCGCGCCTACCCAACGCGTAGCGCACAGCAAGTGCGTAGCGCACTTGATATTTAACACGGGCTGGGGGTGTTATACGCGTAGCACGCCCTATATGGGTAGCGCGCCTCCTCTTCGATGTTCTGAACCTAAGCATGCCGACAAAGGCTGATTCTTGATGAATTTATGGTAGACGATAGAAATGATAGTCAACATAAATCCTCCCTATCTCAAACGGGTCGTGCATCCTAAGGCAAACTGGGAACCCTTCTGTGTTTATTATCATCTGTTTAATAAAATACTGATCTGTTAAAACATGTGCAGGTCCATTTTGAAACATTTTCACTGCGAGGAGGTCTTCTCCCATCCACAAGGGAATCACGTCCTGGACATCAATGATTTCATTTTCGAAGAAGGCAGCAGCTAGGTGTAGAAAGCACAATTGCATATTAGCGTCCTCGTTTGCGCACTGCGTCTAAACCCGACCTTAGGAAATCATCGAGCCTCTCGTTGGTCCTTAACTCCAATCATGATAAGTGCAAATATTCCAAAAAACAAGAAACTGCTCAGACTGACACGTAGAACAGCATCTGTTTGAAACCAGTTTTTTCCATAAGTGGTGGAGAAACCTCTCTGAAGATCCATGCAACAATTAGAAATAGTGCAAAGAGACCACAATATGCAATGCGCGTAGATCGTCGGGAAATTCCTCCAGCCACTGACTCGCATGCCTCACATGCATATGTGGCACAACATGAGGCAAGGCATGATGCTGCCCACATGATTTTCAACTTCTTTACAGGTAATGTAAGTCATAATTGATAGTATATCCTTATTTCGTGTGCTTCATGAGCCTTGGAGAAAACCATTTTACCTTTATAGTAAACTGCGCTCCACATTATTTTTTTAAATAGCTATTTAGATAAGTCAACACGCCTAGTGTGTACACGCTTATACTCTGCATCTTCCAGTTCCCAAGCAGGCTAGCAATTTTCTCCATAGGCTGACAATAAGTATTAGACCACTGAATTTTATTCTAGTTGAATTTTCAGCGAAAAACTTCGGTACCCAAAACTGCATCTTTCTAAGGATTGATGCTATACATAAAACTGGTTGTAGAAATTGAATTGAATAATTGTTTGCAAACGATTATATACCTTCAATCCTTCAAGCAACTTTAACTCAGCTTTGCCATTAATTCCTTCATATGTCATGAGAACTCACATAAAAACAACGCCTGTGTGTTTCCAAATACCTGGAAATCAAAGTATAATGAAGATTCATTGTCATTCTTTCTCTTTTCTCCTTAATGTTTGATTCACTTTGTCTTGTGACATACACACCAAGCAGAACCATTTTCCATTTCCTCCGTTCCAAACCACTAAAGAGCAACTCTAACATTCTTCATAAAGAGTAACTCCAACATAAAGGTGATGGAACTAGGGGAATGGAGATACCGAGTGAAGATGGAGACAATGGTTTCCAAAACATAAGGATGCCTAAAATTAGTGAAGAAAAACTTGGATATCACAAAATTTGGGCAGAGTGAGGATTATATTTAAATGTCCCACCTGGTTTTTTCTCTCCCTTCTCCACCTTAAAAAAGATAGAAAAGTGGTTGGAACAATGTACCTTTGCAACTCATATTGTGACTGTTAACTCTTGTCTATCTGTTGCAGTGTTGCTGAAGCTGGTGAAGATAATACGGTGACAGAGCTGCCTTTGAAGCTGAAACAGGGCTGTCTTTTGAAGAGCTGGAAAATTTGAAACATTTTGACAAATTATATATTTTTTACAAAAACACATTTGATGATTTCTTCTTCAAAACAAGGTTTTGAAGAAGAATCAATCTCGCATTGATAACCATCTTGAAATATAAACTCACTGAACCTTCTTCTAGCCTGTAGGCATCATTTGACATGTTTGAAGATCAATGACGAAGGACTGACAGGACCATGTCTAACAGGCCTCATTATACATCTATATTGTTGCTGTAAATACTTTTGAAGAGCCTTTTTATTGGCCTCTTGCTTTGCTTTAGATGAACTACGTTATTTTAATGCATGACTATTTACTATTGCTGCATTTTCCCATTTGGGATATTATAGTGGTATCAGAGCATCATCTTAGCACAACCTATGCTTACTGAGAAGCCGATATGTATTTTCATGAAAATAAGAGACATAAGAAGTGTGATTATATAGAAGAAAAGCGTAAAACCCCTTTATCTGGAAGAATTAAAGGGAAATAGTTCTCAAAAACTCTGTTGCAAACTATGCATGAGCTTAAAATAGAAATCAAAGAAACGAAGAGGGAAAGAAATGAAGGTCCCTCAAGGAGATATCTACATGAAGGAAGCCCATTTCTTCATCTTATGTGTGCAAGCAGTCATCTACACAATCAGATCTATAATTTTATTCTATGCCCATATTTACTGGAAGAGAGATGAAGGAAGAAGATGCACCAAAGGAGGAGACTTTGAGTGAATACCTTCAGGAGTATGAATCTCAATCTTGGAGATTCAAGGAGCACTTGAGCTTCCAAGAGTTCTGCCAGCTCAAGGAGGAAAGGAGATCCAAGAAGTACAATAGAAGGAGAAGAGGTAGATTATTTTTGCGAAATTTTGATGGATCCTCCACATGCACAATCAAGGAATGGATAGATCAGCTAGACCCATATTTGGATCTACATCAAGTTTCAGAAAAGGAAGCACTTAAAGTAACAGCACTGCATCTTAAAGGTAAAGCTTATGCTTGGTGGTTATTTGAATCCTTTTCATTAAATAATGTGTTATCACCCAAAAATTTTCAAATTTTTACTTGAGATGTGTCAAGTTGGTCTTTAGGTTAGTTAGGTTGTACAACATCATGAAATGATAAATTTTTATGATGAATATAGGTTTTAAGTTTTTATTTTAAGTTGATAGAGATTATCTCGAGTCATATCAAAAGAGTCGATCTTGAGTAGATACTTTAAAGTGACTTAAAGTCTTAAAACTAGCCATTTTTCAGAAATGATCTGAGTCTGCAGCGATTTTAATACAAAATTAACAGATTTTGCAGCAGAAACACCTAGTAATTCCGTAGCAAAACTGACACTTGTCAAAATAAATGTACTATGAAATCTGTCTCATTCTATAATGGTTTTTTTCATAATGATGAGTGGTTAACCTATGAAGGTTTTGAGGTTATGCTGTCAAAGTAGGGTTATCATTCGAGAGTTAGGCACATTTACCATCAGCCACCATTTGAAATCCATCCCATTTTCCTTTTCAAATATATCCCTCATTTCTCATACTTTGTTTCTCACTTTTGCAATATTTTACCAAAGCACCTTACTGTCATTAACATCTCCCGTAGAAATCCCTTTTTATGCCAGCCGTCCTCTACCATAGCAGCTCGCTGTCATCAAAGGATTTTGCTGAACAGTTGTAAAAATATAAGGAAGGCCACTGCTGCAAAACAAGAACGAGATGGCTACTCCTAGGAAAATTTATAAAGGGGGTCTGCCATTTAGGTACGAACCTACAAGTCCAAGATTAGTCATGGAAGACCCATATTTTGTTGAGCTTTTTACAAGAGCAGGTTGCATTTAGTTCTGTCAAGGGTTGCAAGGTCATCATAAATAGGTCTCACAAGATTTCGTGATCAATTTCAAAGGCACATATACAAAGTTTGGTTGTCTTCATGTTCCAATTACACTTGATAGCATGTCTAAAGCAACAAGGATCCCGAGAACCAGAGAAGAATGGTTTAAAGATACCAAGTTTACCTTGAAAAGTTGTGATGATTATCTAAAACCTGAACATGTAGGGATAAAAATGACTGAAGGAATTCCTAGAACTTGTCATAGAGATAATTATTCTAAATTATTGACAGTCATGTTGGGAAAAATACTGAGAGGGGGGGGTGAATCAGTATTTACTGCATATTCAAAACTTTCACTTTTTCCTACTTCTAAAATGCATACGCTACTTTCCTGAACCAAACTTGTGTATATACGCGGATACCCTTTACGAAACTCGCGTATACACAGATATCTATTTATGTCATTAATTCTTCACTTAAATCATTCCTTCATTTATTCATCAGATATTCAATAAGCAGTAAACATGTGCAGTAAGAACATAATAAATCATCACACAAAGCATCACACATGAACACCAGGATTTTTAGGTGGAAACCCAAGTCGGGAGAAAACCACCGCTGCAGTTGCTCAGCCTTCAATATTTTATTATAGAGAAAAACATCTTACAACATATGTGCTGGCGCAGACTTGACCAGCACGCAGGCACCCACCTGCGCTCGTTTACCAGCCTCTCCTGGAAGGGAGCTACGACCCCCTGACTCGTTTACCAGCCTCTCCTGGAAGGGAGCTACGACCCCCCGATCTCGTTTACCAGCCTCACCTGGAAGGGAGCTACAACTCCCTGACTGAAGGCTACAACCCTCAGCACCACCTTGGACCACGTTTCATCAATTTTCACACTGGATCCAACAACTTCAATAGAACACCACTTGCAGGCCACATTTCATCATATTTTCATACTGGACCCTTTCCATATTTTTAAGCACAAACATACGTCACCAACAGATACATATCAACACAGATCAGATAGCAGAAACACAGCAGAACAGATCAGATATTTCATACCCCTTGCTTCAACAAACCCTAGTTTGCATACGCGCTTTCCCTTTACTGATGTCGCGTATATACGCGCTTCCGTCCACACAAACCAGCGTATACCTCAGTGTATATTTTATTGCGCATACGCGCTTTCGCTTCGTTGAAGCAGCGTATATACGCTCTTCCTCCGCGGCGAAGTAGCGTATAGATCTTCAATGATTACAGAGCAGCATACTTCATCAGATCAGATATTCAGTTCAGATCTACCCTTTTGCTTCAGACAGATGTTCGCCTAGATGCTCGCTTCATCACAGATCTAAGCCTTCCATAATCAGATCTAACAAATACAAGAGAAATTCAGATCTAGATCCCCTTCTTCATCATTGGTGCATCATACAATCAGATTTATCATTCAAGTGTAACCCTTTCCATTCAGATATACTTCAGAGAGAAGTATTCATTCAAGCTCAGACATCTTGCACCCACACCCATGATTTGCACAATGAATTTCTTCTCCTTATATAGGTTTATCCTTTTTCAATACCACGGGCCCCTTTTTCAATACCACGAGCCAAACCAATACCACGAGCCTTCAATACCACGGGCCCCTTTTTCAATACCATGAGCCAAAATAATACCATGGTGGTTACCCCTGGTTTTCTACTTTTTGAGCGCTTTTACCCATACGCGACTTGGAACGTTCTTTTCCGCGTGCATACGCGACTTCCCTTAGACAGATCCGCGTATACATAGAGACATACTCTTTTCATCATACTTTGAGCACATTCTGAATTCCTTTCTTCATTGCCTTCTGTACACACTGTAGATACATCATATTTTCTTCATCAAACCATATTCTATCAAGCACAACTTCATCAAGTAAGTTGTCATCATCTTCATCAAGTGGGTTGCCTTTCAAGGACAACACTCAGCATCATATTGTCAACAAACATCATATCACATCAGATTTACATCATTTACCAAGTCCATCAAGTCACGAATAACTTCATCAGGTGGATTGCCATCAAGGACAACACATGTCAACAGTCGCATGTCTTCATCTTCATTCAGTGGGTTGCCATCAAGGACAACACTCTGCATCATATTTCCAACAATCTCCCCCTTTGGACTTGATGGCAACCCCGATGGTGTTTGGTTACCATAGCAGATAGATACCATGTCACTCTCCAAAAATGTCACTCTCCCAAATATTTGACATCATTATCTTCTCTTCATTCAAACACCATGTCACTCTCCCCCTTTGACATCAAGGGCAAAGGGCGGATCAAAAACCAACACTCTCCTTCTTATGTGGAAGAAACATTCTGTAGATCTGATATGTGCTGAAGTGGCCAAGCTCCCCCTGAGTTCATGCTGAATCTTCAAACATATTTGTCAATGAAGTACATGACTCTATGAACTTCCTATCATCAAAGACTCATACTTACATCAAATATCCAACCAAGTGGATTTACATATAAGACTCAAGTACCCAACCAAGTGGGTTTACAAAATTTGACTCAGCTACCCAACCAAGTGGGTTTACAAAAATGACAAGTCCTTACATCGTAATGACACAATTTTTACATCATGGGTCTCAACAAGACCTTTTCACCAAAATATAAATATGACCATTTATGACCAACACCAGAAAGTCCTCAAGACAAAGAACATAATTCAGAACCATAATAATGCCAACACTGCATTATACTCAGCAAAGCTAATGCTCCCCCTGAATCTGTGCAACCAAGCAATCTTTCCAAATGACTAAGGCTCCCCCTTAGTTTGTGCATCCTGAAAACTTCCACCAACAAATCATCAAGGCATCTTCATCAAAACATTAGAATGAGAACTGAAATACCACCAGAGATACCAAACAGTATCAGAGATACCAAACAGCACAGCAGCTGTGCTGAAGAGAGCTGAACCAACCAAAAATTGTCAGCAACCAACCATACGCGGTTTTCTGTGCAGGAACTCGCGTATATACGCGACTGTGTTTCAGGAAACCCGCGTATCCACTACCATCTTCTAAAAATTATGCAGATTTGTTCTTTTGACTGGCAGAGAACACTCCCAGCTTCTGTCTTAGATATTCGAACGCTTCCCTGTGCAGAGGTTTGGTAAAGATATCAGCAACTTGTTCTTTGGAGGGAACATACTCCAACTTCACCTTTTGTTCAAGTACTTGTTCACGTAAGAAATGATACTTGATGGGAATGTGCTTGGTCTTCGAATGCATAACAGGATTCTTTGAGATACTGATGGCACTTGTATTATCACACATAATGGAGATAGGAGTTACACATTTGATTTGAAAATCTTGCAAAGTTTGCATCATCCATAGGAGTTGAGTGCAACAAGATGCGGCAGCTACATACTCTGCTTCAGCTGTTGATAAGGCAATAGAATTTTGCTTCTTGCTGAACCAAGATACTAACCGGGGTCCTATATAGAATGCACCACCACTAGTGCTTTTTCAGTCATCAACACTTCCAGCCCAATCTGCATCAGTGTAAGCATGAAGAGTAAGATCAACATTCTTTGGATACCATAGACCATAGTCTTGAGTTCCTTGTAGATATTTGAAAATTATTTTCACAG
Source organism: Pinus albicaulis (assembly GCA_034641835.2). Taxonomy (NCBI): domain Eukaryota; kingdom Viridiplantae; phylum Streptophyta; class Pinopsida; order Pinales; family Pinaceae; genus Pinus; species Pinus albicaulis. The sequence goes on from CM076581.1 coordinate 998,174,139, forward strand.
CCTGAAGGTGAGACTCTTTTGGATTGGCTTGGAATCATCCAACAATCCCAACTGCATGCATAATGTCTGGTCTAGTCCCAGTGAGATAAAGTAGACTTCCTATCATTGATCTGTAATCTGGTTGATTCACCGTGGGAGAATCATCATGAGAATTGAGATTGCATCCGGTTATCATTGGAGTGCTTACAGGTTTGCATTCTTCCATGCCATACTTCTTCAGAATTTGCTTAAGATATTTTGCTTGTGATAGGAATATACCATCTGTAGATTGATGCACTTGTAAGCCAAGAAAGAAAGTTAGTTCCCCAAGTAAAGACATTTCAAATTCTTGCTGCATGACAAAAGCAAATTTCTGACTCATAGATTCTTCGTTACTCCCAAAAATGATATCATCAACATATACAACCACAATCAATAGTTTATCATTTTCAACTTTTGTGTATAAGTTGCTATCAGCAGACCCCTTTGAAAATCCTTGTTGATGAAGATATTTGTTAAGACGATAATACCATGCCCTTGGAGCTTGTTTGAGACCATATAGAGCCTTTTTAAGTCTACAAACAAGATTTTCATCATTTCCCAAAATGAATCCTTCTGGTTGTTCTATATAAACTTCTTCTTCTAGATCACCATTGAGAAATGCAGATTTAATATCCATTTGATAAACTTTGATTTGTTGAAAACTTGAAAAAGCAAGAAACATTCTTATGGCTTCAAGTCTAGCTACAGGAGCAAAAGTTTCTTCAAAGCCTATACCTTCTTGTTGAGTATACCTCTTGCAAACAAGTCTAGCTTTGTTTCTTACAACATCCCCATTCTCATTTGACTTGTTTTTGAATATCCATTTAGTCTAAATTAAGTATTTTATCATGAGGTCGGCTTGGAACCAAATCAAGTGTCGCTTCAATTGGAATGTTCATCCATGGTTTGTTTCAATATCTATATCGCTAGCTTCTATCAGATACTATATTTCAATTGTGGATAGAAGTGCTAAATGATTAGAAGATCCTAGAGTTCTTCCTGCTTCAGATAACAGATTCTTGCCACCCAAATTTGAGATTCGAAAGTTTGTTTTTTAATATCTGATGAGCTTTTCTATTTATCATCTTCAAAATTATTGATCCACCGCTTACATCATTACATTCGTAACGTGTATGCCATAGTGTTTCATATCGATCTTCATTTATTATTATTTTTCTTTAGGTTTTGCAGACCTTATCAATAACAACATCAATATATTCAACAACCTTTTGAAGCCTCTTATTGTAACATGTGAATGCTTTGCTTGAAGATGAGTAACCAAGAAGTATCCCTTCATCTGATCTAGGTTCAAACTTGCCAAGCTTCTCATCATTATTTTTGATAAAGCATCTACTTCCAAAAACTTTAAAATGCTTCATAGTGGGAGAATTACCATACCAGAGTTCATATGGAGTTTTGTCACTATTTACCCGAACATGAGCCTTGTTGAGAATGTTAACAGCTGTAAATGCTGCTTCACTCCAGAACATGTTAGAAATGCCAGAATCAGCTAGCATTGCTCTAGCCATTTGAACAATTGTTCTATTCATTCTTTTGAACAATTGTTCTATTCATTCTTTCTGCTACACCATTTTGTTGAGGAGTGCCTGCTACAGAGAAATGTCGTTTAATGCCATGTTGTTCACAAAATTCAAAGAATTCATTTGATGAATATTATCCTCCTCGATCAGATCTAAGACACTTGATTTTTAGATCTGATTCATTTTCTGCCAAAGCTTTGAAGCTCTGAAATTTTTCAAGTGCTTGATCTTTGTGTTTAATAAACCCGATCCAACACATTCTAGAGTAGTCATCAATAAATAAGATATAGTATTCTTCCCCACGTAATGAATTTTTCCTCATAGGTCCACAGATATCAGTATGAATGAGTTCAAGAGGCTTACTTGATGATCCTTTTTTGGCATTAAATCGTACTCTGGTCTGCTTACCAAATTGACAAGATTTGCATATGGTACTTTCTGGAAGATTGACCTTGGGAAGATCACGAACAGCTTGAAGTCTGCTTGCTTTGTTGATTTGAGAGAAACTCAGATGCCCCAGCCTTCTATTCCATAGCCATTTTTCTGAAGACTTGCTCAAGTAAGATTGATCTATGCCGTTTAGTACATACAGGTTGCTTGGATTTCTATTTCCTTTTATAATGATTTTACCTGTATCAAGATCACGAACCATACATTCTTTGGAACTGAAGACCACTTCTGCTCCTTGATCACACATTTGACTAACACTTAACAGGTTATACCTTAATCCATCCACATACATGACATCTTTAGCCTTCACCTTTTCTTTTAGAAATACTGAACCTTTTCCTTTAATTACAGCAGGAGTATCATTTCCAAATGTAACTTTCTTTTCCTTTTCTAGAGCATTATAAGTATGAAGTTTGCTTTTGTCACCTGTTATGTGTCTTGAGCACCCACTATCGATGTACCATTGATTTTCTTCACCTTCTGCAAATAATGCTATCCCACAATTTTCAACCGGCGGTTCTTTCTTCTTCCACACTTTAGAGCTTGAGGGAACATGTTCTTTAGGCTGGATCTTGTTCCTGCATTCAGATTCTTCATGGCCAAAGTTATTGCAATAAGTACATTCGACTTCAATTTGAAGAGGAGAAAAATTGTTATAGGTATTCTTCTTTGGTTCAGTATCCAACCTTTTCTTTCTTGCTTCTCTTTTCATGATGGTTTTATATGCCACACATTGAATAGCTTTATGACCAAAATTGTGACAAGTGAAACATTGCCCATTGAAGTAGAAATTTCTGCGATCATGGAATCTTCTATTTGAGTTTACCTGTTGGTTGTAGAGTCTTTGAAAGCTATCCCTGTTAGTGTTCCTTGAATTGAGATGGTCCTTCTTTTCCTGTAGAGATCCTCTATTCCCTTGCTGAGTGGCTGAATGTAGTAAACCACCTGTAACTGCTTTTAGATAGTTTGGTGCTGAAGTTTGAGAAGATTCTCCGGTATATCCCAGACCTGTCTTTATAAGAGGAGAACGTTGTACCTTGATAATCTCATCTAAGGTTTCGGATCCTTTAGCAAATTTAAGATTCAAGGTCTTTTCTTTCTCTACTTCTTTTCTTTGAATTACCACTTCACATTCTAGCTTTTCAATATGTTTCTTTGCTTCTTCAAGCTGCTTTTCAACAGTCTCTCTGATCACCTTTGTTCTTCTAAGAGAATTTTGCAATCTTCTAAGCGAAGTTTGAGTTGATTATTTTCTTCAAGAAAATCATTTTCGTCTAGAGCATCCATAAACATATCCTTTTCTTCCTTTTGTTCAAAGGCCATGAGAAGTCTAAGATCTTCTTCACAATCTTCCTCACTATTAGATGACCCATCACTATCTTCATTAGTATAGTAACTTTTCTTAGAGCTAGATCTGTTCTTATTCCTTCTAACAACTTCTTTTCCTTTATAAGGACATTTTTCAGCATAATGACCAACTTTTCCACACTCAAAACATTTGAAGGGAAGCTTACCTTTGAATCTTCCAGTTCCTAGTTGGAGTTTTCTTATGAAATTTGCTTCTTCTTCATCGGAAATATAGCTGGATTCTTTGACAACTTCCTTTTCCTTTCCTTTTGTAGAAGTCTTAAACGCAGCTTCTCTTACTTGAGAAGGACCTCCTTGTCTCATTTCAAAAGAAGTCAGAGTCCCATGTAATTGAACAATAGTAAGAGTTTGCAGATCTTGCCTTTCTTCAATAGCGGAGACTTTAGAGTCAAATTTTGGAGTCAAGGATCTTAAGAATTTTTCAACCAGAGTAGTATCAGTTTTAGTTTCACCCAAATTTCTCATTCGATTGACAACATCATCCAGACGAAGGAAGAAACTGGCAACACTTTCATCACTATGCATCTTCAAACTTTCATATTCAATTCTAAGAGTTTGGAGTTTTGCATTTTTTACCTTTGTATCTCCTTCATAGCTTAGAATGATTTTGTCCCATATATCTTTTGCTGAATGTAGCTGCATCACTTTAGCAAATTCTGATTCAGACATGCTTCCCAATAAGACATTCACTGCTTTGGCATTGATTTCATACTTCTTTCTTTCAGCTGCATCAGTAGGAATACTTGCCGGGTATTGATAACCTTCTTCCACGATTGCCCATACATATGCACCAAGACTTTGCAGATATGCTTTTGTACGTACCTTCCAGAATATCAGATTGCTTCCATTGAATATAGGTGGCTTTATAGACATTATTCCTTCTTGACTTCCCATTGCAACGGATCTCCTTTAAGCGATCAAGCTTCTCCACAAGGACCTCCTCTGATACCAATTGTTGGGAAAAATACTGAGAGGGGGGGGTGAATCAGTATTTACTGCATATTCAAAACTTTCACTTTTTCCTACTTCTAAAATGCATACGCTACTTTCCTGAACCAGACTTTCGTATATACGCGGATACCCTTTACGAAACTCGCGTATACACAGATATCTATTTATGTCATTAATTATTCACTTAAATAATTCCTTCATTTATTCATCAGATATTCAATAAGCAGTAAAAATGTGCAGTAAGAACAGAATAAATCATCACACAAAGCATCACACATGAACACCAGGATTTTTAGGTGGAAACCCAAGTCGGGAGAAAACCACCGCTGCAGTTGCTCAGCCTTCAATATTTTATTATAGAGAAAACATCTTACAACATATGTCCTGGCGCAGACTTGACCAGCACGCAGGCACCCACCTGCGCTCGTTTACCAGCCTCTCCTGGAAGGGAGCTACGACCCCCTGACTCGTTTACCAGCCTCTCCTGGAAGGGAGCTACGACCCCCGATCTCGTTTACCAGCCTCACCTGGAAGGGAGCTACGACCCCCTGACTGAAGGCTACAACCCTCAGCACCTCCTTGGACCACGTTTCATCAATTTTCACACTGGATCCAACCACTTCAATAGAACACAACTTGTAGGCCACAATTCATCTTATTTCCAGACCGAACCCTTTCCATACTTTTAAGCACAAACATACATCATCAACAGATACATATCAACACAGATCAGATAGCAGAACAGATCAGATATTTCATACCCCTTGTTTCAGCAAACCCTAGTTTGCATACGCGCTTTCACTTCACTGATGTCGCGTATATACGCGCTTCCGTCCACACAAACCAGCGTATACCACAGTGTATATTTTATTGCGCATACGCGCTTTCTCTTCGCTGAAGCCGCGTATATACGCGCTTCCTCCGCGGCGAAGTAGCGTATATATCTTCAATCATTACAGAGCAGCATACTTTATCAGATCAGATATTCAGTTCAGATCTACCCTTTTGCTTCAGACAGATGTTCGCCTAGATGCTCGCCTCATCACAGATCTAAGCCTTCCATAATCAGATCTAGCAAATACAAGAGCAATTCGGATCTAGATCCCCTTCTTCATCATTGGTGCATCATACATTCAGATTTATCATTCAAGTGTAACCCTTTCCATTCAGATATACTTCAGAGAGAAGTATTCATTCAAGCTCAGACATCTTGCACCCACACCTATGATTTGCACAATGAATTTCTTCTCCTTATATAGGTTTATCCTTTTTCAATACCACGGGCCCCTTTTTCAATACCACGAGCCAAACCAATACCACGAGCCCAAAACTACCTGGACGGGGTCATTTAGGCGGATCATTACCCAATACAATGGGTCAATACCATGGTGGTTACCCTTGGTTTTGCACTTTTTGAGCGCTTTAGCCCTTTAGCCCATACGCGACTTGGCACGTTCTTTTCCGCGTGCATACGCGACTTCCCCTAGGCCAATCCGCGTATACCAAGAGAAATACCATCATACTTTGAGTATATTCTCGAAATTCTTTCTTCTTACAGCTCTCTTTCCGTAATAATCGTAGAAACATCATATTTTTCTTCATCAAAGAACACATTCTCTTAAGCACACCATCAAGTAAGATTTTTACTCATTCCTTTCATCATGGGCTACCAAGGACAAATACTCAACAACACATCACATCGTATTTACATCATTTACCAAGTCCATCAAGTCAAGCATAATCACTGTGTGTGGATTGCTATCAAGGACAACACATGTCACGCTCACAAGCCTCATTTTCATTCAAGCTGCTATCAAGACAACATCAGATCATATTTGGCCGTTACATGGGGTAGTAGTACTTTACATTCAAAGGAAGATTCCAAACAATCTACATGTATCACTTCGAGCTATTGCTTCATTTTACAGGGAAGAAGTTGATAGATATTCCTTTTTACCTTTTTAGAAGTCTTAGAAAAATGGCAGACAAAGTGCAAGGAAGACCTGAAAGAAGTGAAACTTCCATTTTTCACCATGGGTTGATGAAATTACTAGTGCTGGAGGAATTACATAAATTGAACAGAGACTGGGCATCCTTCTTGTTCATGAATGGGTATTGAATGGATGTTTTGTCTCCAAGGAAAACTCATAAACTCAAAACTTCTTCTTCAAGGCAACAGCTGAGTGCCACTCCAGAGTTAGAAAGGAATCAACAAGAAGGTTTAAAATCTACAACTGAATATATGGACAAAGAAACTAAATTCATTCAAGGGACAATATCACCTCCAGCAATTAGCAAGCAAGTTAACAAACATGTCATGGATAGCAAGACCAAACCTGCAAAAAAAAGGTCTAAAAGGAACACTAAAGAAATTGTTAGAGGAAAAGGCAGACTTGAAGACATTCTACAAGCTATAGACATTACAGAAACTCCTGTAGTAAAATAAGATGTGATAGAAGGATCTAGAGTCAGACGAAAAGGACTTATAGCCAAGAAATTGGATTTTTCTCTAGAAGGTTCAAGTTTTCTTTTAAAACCTAGAAAGCCTTTTACTAGATCCCCGATTTCTGCAACTATCAATGTCAGAGATAAGCAGCAGGAGGAAGATAAAGGAAAAAGGGTAGAAATACAAGAATTTATAGTCATACCTCCTATTGAGACAGAGGTTACCAAAGAAAAGAAGGATCAATCTAAAAGAAATTTTCGAAAGAAATCTAAAGTAGACTCTCTAAAGAGACAGAGAAAAGATAAGGAAGAAACAATCAAACAAAGAAAGGGAAAGGAGAAAGTCATAGAGAAAACTGAAAAAGAGATTCTTGAAGGACAGTTAAGAGCAGTAAGGGAATAATTAACTGAAACAAAGAGAGATCTGGAAAGATACAAGAAATATAGACAAATGATAGATGAGGTTGAAAAGAAAGTGAATGACCAGGTTACTCATTTTGAAAAGTCTATTGGAAAGCCAAACAATTGTTGAAGAAATCACAACCTTTACACATCATGATGACACACACAAGGAAGAGAAATTTATGGTTATAGGAAGAGAGGAGAAATATTCAAAGACAAGTCAAGGAGTTGAATGAAAATATGGAAATGATGAAGACAAAATTAGTCAAGAAATATTTGGAAAGAGGAACTATGGAGAAAACTGTGAAAACTACTCATGAAGGAACTGCTGGTAAATAAAAAGGTGACAATGGATTATAGATCTTTTTTGTCTTACATTAATCATATTTTACGTGAAGGTATATTCATGGATCCTTTCAGCCTCAAAACCTAAGTTTTTTCAAGCCTCTATTAAGTTAGGAAATTCCGCAGCGTATGCCAAGCTTGAAACACATTTTTTGCTGCGGAATTTCTAAAGAATTATTTTTGAACTTAAGTTACTTAAACTAATACAGATGAAGAGTTTTGAAGGTTATGTTTAATTTTTTTTGGTCATTTAATATCATACAATGGTAAAAAATAGTAGAGGATCACCACATATCGCCTTTTTGCTTGTGCTACGAAAGTAGCTTTAAGACACTTTCTTGACAGCAAGGTTGATTTTGATGGCTAATTTTGAAAAAGAAAGAAAGGTAAAAAATTATTTAAAGCTGATCCTAATGAGAAGGACAAAGAGTATCAGAGAAATTTCAAAAAGTATCAGATCAGTCATTTTATATATGGAAATATTATATTAAGGATACAGTTTGAAGATATCAGTTCAGTGTATTGCCAAATCATCAAACTGACAACTCCTAAATGGTAGGCAAAGCATCATCACGAAGACAGTTAGAGTATTAAAGTATTGTTTATGGTTAGCATAGTTGAAAGTCATGATTCATTTCGAGGAATATTTGGATCATATTTAGTTTAAATGTAATAAGTAGGTGTTTGAGTCATAGTAGGACTCTAACTCATAATTCGAAAGGTGTCAATCCTAGTTGTAAAAATCTAGTTAATGGTTAGATTTTGCGAGAGTAATGGAGTTCAATGGTCTAGCCACTTGGCAGACTGAATGTAAAGGCTAGATGCCTATAAGTAATGAAGACTTCGATGTATCTAGGGTTGGAAACTTTTATCAAAAGAATACTTTTGTAAAGCTCTAGATTGACTAATATATACAGAAGAAATTTAACTTTTTTGGACCTGAGATTCTTTGTATATTTTATGGATTTTATATCTTATCTTTGAAATGTTTCCCTTTCATAGTTGTAATAATTATTACTCAGAATTCATGGTTAGTTAGATCTGGCTTCCTTTAAGTGTTGAAATATTGTCAAATGAGTTTTTTTAGTGCCATCTTTGGAAGGTTTTCTTCAATGTTTTTAATGCTTATTACTCAGAATTCATGGTTATTCATGCTCTGACTTCCTTTAAGTGTTAAGCTTTGATGAAAATATTTTCATACTTTCCTTTTCAATACCTTGATGTATCATTACTTAGAATTCATATATCATATGCTCTGACTTCCTTTGAACCTCAAGTTATTGGGATTTTCCTAAATGTGTCACTCTTTCATTGAAGTATATACAAGCCTCAATTTCTATAAGAAGAGCTATTGTTATCTTTATCCTTGTCACTGACTCCATAGCCCAATGGTAGCAAGTCTCCATATTTTCAACCTGTAAACATATAAAACCAAGACACATAGAGTTAGCCATCTATTTATATCATTAATCCTTGAGAGAGCCCTCTCAGGCCGAGGAGGCTAAGCCTCAGTCAAAATATTGGTTTGAAATAGTTACATTGAAGTTGTCTGATTAGTTTCTGTTAGGAGTCTGAAGATTATACTTTCCCAAATTTTTTAAGCTGAACTTCTAAAGGTAACAGAAGATCAGGAAGCCTTTCGAGGCTGCATCTACCTCGGTGACTCCACGCATCAAATAATAAATTGGAAGGTGACTCCACTACCTGAAGCAGTAGCTTGATGAAGTTGCAGAATGAATTCCATTGCAAGAGTAAATTCCAGGTATGCTCCTATGAATCGGTCTCATATCCTTGGCTTTCCAAATCCTATGCCAAAGGTTGAATGGTTAGATGATCTGCCAATATTTGAAGATGAAAAGAAAGACAACGCTGCCCTTCATTTGCTTAGATTCCATATGCATGTACACAGTCTTAAGTTTTAGTTCCCTGAAGATTGTCTCATGAATATGTTTATGGCCACTTCGGAAGGAAAAGCACAGTCTTGGTATGAAAGCTTGCCAAATGGTTCATTATATTCTCTTTCTGATTTCCATGTTGCATTTTATGAGATGTATAAGGAATGTCATCCATCTTTGTTGCTAGTTAAAGACCGTTGTAAGCATTCTCTGAGTTTTATTAGATATTTGGAGAATTGTTATGAAGATGATGAGTTCATGGATGAAGAAATTTTAGAGGCCCTTCATGAAAATACCTTTCATCACCAAGAAGAACACCAAGAAGAAATGATAGCATCTCTTTTAGATAAAAATGAAACCCAACAGGAGGTTATTTATGAAAACCATGTTACATCCTCTGAGTTTGAAAAAAATTTGTAGCAAACTTGTCAGTTCTTTGATAATCAAGAGTATGTGAATCATTGCAAACAACAAGAGGAAATACTGGAAGATAGTTTCTATAACCATCAAGGTAAGGAAAGGTTTAATTTTTTATGTCATTCCTCGTATCAGCTTACATCAAATAATGATCATATTAATGAGCAAGAACACATTGTCTTTGAGAATCAGTTGGAACAACAATTGGATAGCATATAAATGAAATATTGTGTGGCTGAACAAAGCATATATGAGCTGTCCAAAGTTACAGAATGTCATGAGTATCATAAAAAATATCATGTCTTCTTTGACCCTATAGATGAGTACATGGAAGAGTTTTTCAGTTCATTTTTCCAGTTTCATTTTCATTATGACGATTAGATACATTCTAAGTTACCCTGGTCATCAAAGTATCATGTCTACTTTGGGTTCAAGCGCAATCAAGAGGTCCAAATGTTAGATAAGACCAATGATTGGCTTCATTAGAAGTTTCATGTTGATTGAGTTAAAGTGGAGAGTTGCAGCTGATAGGGTAAGTAGGAGTATGTGAAAAGCTCAAAGGTGAATGGGCATATTTCAATAGGTATGAAGTTGGTTTTTTTGCAGTGATCATCAAGCTTGAGCCCGAGGTCAAGGCCATTAGAGCTTGAGGATGAGCTTGGCAAACAATTCAGAGTTTTATTCTAAATGATGGATAGCAACACTGGAGCTACTGGTTCTTAGTGCACCACAAGGGAAAACTATCCCAAGTGGAGCCACTGTTATCACCCAAAAATTTTCAAAATTTTACTTGAAATGTGTCGAGTTGGCCTTTAGGTTAGTTAGGTTGTACAACATCATGAAATGATAAATTTTTATGATGAATATAGGTTTTAAGTTTTTGTTTTAAGTTTATAGAGATGATCTCAAGTCATATCAAAAGAGTAGATCTTGAGTAGATACTTTAAAGTGAATTAAATTATTAAAACTAGCCATTCGTCATAAATTATCTGAGTCTGCAGCGATTCTAGTACAAAATTAACAGATTTTGTTGCAGAAACACCTACTAATTTCGTAGCAAAACTGACACTTGTTAAAATAAATGTACTATGAAATCTGTCTCATTCTATAATGGTTTTCTGCATAATGATGAGTGGTTAACCTCTGAAGGTTTCAAGGTTATGCTGTCAAAGTAGGGTTATAATTCTAGAGTTAGACACGTTTACCATCAGCCACCATTTGAAATCCATCCAATTTTCCTTTTCAAAGATATCCCTCATTTTTAATACTTTGTTTCTCGCTTTTGCAATCTGTTACCAAAGCACCTCACTATCATAAACATCTCCCGTAGAAATCCCTTGTTATGCTAGTCATCCTCTAGCATAGAAGCTCGTTGTCATCAAAGGATTTTGCTGAACAAGTGTAAAAATATAAGGAAGGCCATTGCTACAGAACAAGAACGAGATGGCTACTCCTAAGAAAATTTATAAAGGGGGTCTGCCATTCAGGTACGAACCTACAAGTCCAAGCTTAATCATGGAAGACCCATATTTTGTTGAGATTTTTACAAGAGCATGTTATATTTAGTTCTGTCAATGGTTGCATGGTCATCATAAATAGGTCTCACAAGATTTCGTGATCAATTTAAAAGGCACATATACAAAGGTTGGTTGTCTTCATGTTCCAATTAAACTTGATAGAATTTCTAAAGCAACAGGGATCCTGAGAACCGAAGAAGAAAGGTTTAAAGCTACCAATTTTAACTTGAAAAGTTGTGAAAGATTCCAAACAATCTACATGTATCACTTCAAGCTATTGCTTCATTTTACAGGGAAGAAGTTGATACATATTCCTTTTTACCTTTTTAGAAGTCTTGGAAAAATGGCAGACAAAGTGCAAGGAAGACCTGAAAGAAGTGAAACTTCCATTTTTCACCATGGGTTGATGAAATTACTAGTGCTGGAGGAATTAAGTAAATTGAACAGAGACAGGGCATCCTTCTTGTTCATGAATGGGTATGAAATGGATGTTTTGTCTCTAAGGAAAACTCCTAAACTCAAAAATTATTCTTCAAGGCAAGAGCTGAGTGCCACTATAGAGTTAGAAAGGAATCAACAAGAAGGTTTAAAATCTACAACTAAAGATATGGATGAAGAAACTAAATTCATTCAAGGGATAGTATCACCTCCAACAATTAGCAAGCAAGTTAACAAATGTATTATGGATAGCAAGACCAAAACTGCAAAAAAACGGTCTAAAAGGAACACTAAAGAAATTGTTAGAGGAAAAGGCAGACTTGAAGACAATCTACAAGCTATAGACATTGTAGAAACTGCTGTAGTAAAAGCAGTTGTGATAGAAGGATCTAGAGTCAGACGAAAATGACTTATAGCCAAGAAATTGGATTTTTATCCAGAAAATTTAGGTTTTATTTTAAAACCTAGAAATCCTTTTACTACATCCCAAATTTCTGCAACTGTCAATGTCAGAGATAAGTAGCAGGAGGAAGATAAAGGAAAAAGGTGTAATGTTCCAAAACTGGAATTTCTACAACAATGATTATACCCTAAGGTATTACAGAGTTGGAGATACATAAATAGGCCTTTGAACAGATGTTCAATGACTTATCCTTCAATAAAATATGCAGCAGAAAATTTATACAACGTTTTATATACCAAAAGATGGGGAAAAGTGATGATTTAGGCCCTAAAACGTATGTATTCAGAGATATGCATAAAAATAAGATGGGAAAGTGGTTGGATATGATATATAGGGTTATTAGGGACACCCATGTCAAATTTCAGCCAAAAAAAAATGCGTTTTTCTATGTTAAACAGTTCCTCCTTTCCTAACTAGGCTAGAAAACCCTCATTTCCCATGGCCTGGAGTATGCAGAAATTTACTGAAGCAAAAGAGCGTAATTTTCTGAAGGGTTTAGCTGAAATAGGGTCTAAACATTCATAAATCATATCATAGGCATAACTCGTACATTTTCAGAAGCAGAATGAGAAAATACAGGAGAAATCCTCAGAAATGAGGTGCTACAACCATGACAAAAGACTGCATAACCATGACAGCGTTACTTTTAGGGCTGAAGCAGCCGTTTATTAATTCTTCAGATCTATATCATATCTATACATAAAAATCTAGATCCAATATAGATCCATGTACAAGAAAGGCTGATCTATACATCCCCCATGGGGTTTTGCCCAAAACATGAAGCACCGGAAGTAGATGTGAGATCTAAGAATGCAGATCTGTAGAATGATTTAGAATTTTCTGAATAATACAAAGGTACAATAGATAGATCTGAAAAAAACATGGATTGGATGGCCAATCCATGGATCACCACAGTGAAAGGAAGAATCCCAACACCGGAGATCTCTCCTCTAAAAAGAAAGCAAAACACCCTACAGCTGTAGATCTGAAAATAACATTGTATTAGGGAGAAGAATAGTGATATAGCTTCTGAGAATGATTTGGCCCGATGCCAAGATGTATGTCTGAAGTACAATCAACAAATGAACTCTTCCAGGAGGTTAAAAGACACACTGTCGAGAAGCTGTTATCACATTGGCTCTGTATCTTGCGTATCTAGTTTCACTTATCAATACTTCTCACAAGATAGTCAACTCTCAATATGAGTAGCAAAAGAATGTAAGGTGAAGTTTACCAAGTTTGAAAGTGGACGCTGTAAGTTAGAAAATTCTCCTCCAAGAGTTTTTTACAAGTTATGTATCTTCATTGAAGAATGTTTCAACAAGGATGTCTATACCCAATTCTGTGAAACGATAATTCAACAATATTTTTCATACCCTTCTTTTATAAGATAGGAGTCTTTCCAAACCCTAAACCACCTTGAATCACTTATCCCTTTTAACATTAGATCCTCTTTCTAGAACTACACTGTCCCTCAAAGAGGTTCAATGCATCTAGACTGCTTTGTTTGACTTGGTCAAAGATGACCCATTCTTGTGATTTAACCCATTCACACCTATAGGAGTTTATTTGTATAGCCAAATATGTCTCTGTTCACATATACATTGATTTATTCTTGGGTTTCAGGAGTTTTACATGTCCTCCTTTACAATTTATTCATCAATTATGAAATGCAAAAATAAACAAGGCAAAATTAATGTTCCTATTAGTTGAAGCTAATTTAGGAACATTACAGTCTCCCCCTCCCAAATGTTGCTTGTCCTCAAGCAACTGCAAGGGTGCTACAAAACTTCCCCTTCTTCTCTTGTGGCCTTCTCATCCAATAGTCTCCACCATTGCTCTGAATTTCCTGTAATAGTTCTGTCTTCCAATGATCCTTCCTCAATATGCAAGTTGGCCTTTGGTGAATAAACCCAAGGGCTCTCATCATGAAGAAATGGAAGGTTGTTGTGAAAACCTTATTGCTGATCCATGGCCTCCTCAAGATAGAATTGATGACAATCATGGGGATTTCCATGATCCATGAAAGAATCCCATCCCCATGCTATCATCCAAATGAAATGGACCACCTCCCACCTTGGCAATCCATAGAAAAACTCCTCCCCAATACATATGAGAGGCATATTACCAAGAAAAATATGGCTCACTTTACAAAGAGACAAGTGATCTATCATAGTGGCCATACAAAATCTCATGCTCCCATTGAAGCATGCAATGCAAAAAGAAGGGGGAACTCCTTTCCCCAAGGGCACATTCAACAAGTGTGCCTCTCCTCCAACTATGCCCCCAACAAAGATAAGGACATCTTAATCTCGTGGGATTATGATTAGGATCATGCTAGCTGCCATGTATGATAAATGAGAAGGAAGATGTTCCCTCATGTGCAACCAACATAGTTTTATCCTTAACTGCCATAGAATAGGATGTGAAAAGTGCCTTCCCCAACACTTGTTTGCTGCCTCATGTCTTTGGAATGCTTGTAGAATGTACATCAAGGTGGGTGTAAAAGAATCACACCGTGAGGAATATAATATCTTTCCAAGGTTCTCCAAGGAATGTCCTACATCAACATAGTTCATGGCCTTGAGTAGCCCATGAATCCCATCATACTTAGTGCCCCATGTTGGCACAACATCCTGAAAACGAGTGTTAGAAAAATATAAGCATATAGGAGATACATTATAATGCTCAGAAAGACAAGCCTCTCTATATACTTGTTTTACATCAGTGGGGTGACTCATGGATGAGTTCCCTCTCACACTCAATGAGTAAGGAGGTGTGAATGGTGGCTCTTCACAAGAGCTATGTTCCTCCTCTTCTACCAAGTAGTCCATGAACATCTTCATATGAGAGTGCGCCTCTTCCTTGAAACCTTCCCATATGAAACCACCCAAGAGAGTATGATATGCTTTGACAAAACCAGTGGGTTTGGAAAGTAGGATCTCATAGATGGCATCTAATAGTCTCTCCTTGAGCTTGGACTCACTAACCAAAAGAATAAGATTATAGAAATAGATAACTCCATCCACCACCTTGAACCTTTGATCCACTACTTCCCCATCAAGAACCCCACATGTGAAAAGGTCCTTGGAGTATTCCATCCTGAGTTGGGAATCCCAATAAGGACCCAAGCTCTCCAAGAATGACAACACTGTAGAGGTCTGAAATGCAACCCCTGTCTTCTCATGGCTCCCATATTTGACATCCTTGATATCAAAATCACATGTTGGAGCATCATAATCTTCCCTTTTCCACCCCCTTTGCCACTGATCTTGCACAAGACAAGATTGGAGCACATGGAAATCAACTTCCCCTTGGAAATTTCTTGTTTTCTAAAACCTCCTCCTTTTGGCCCATGTATACAAGAGGGTTAAGATCCCCTTTCCATCTTCAGAAATATCCTTTGTGAATGAAGATATCATGGGCTGCCCCAAAGATATGGAGTTTCCATGTGTCTTCATACTCATGCCATCATAGATATCTGATTTCTCCTCTCTCAGCGTATATATCTGAGTGGGAGTTAGCAATGCCCCTTTCAGGAAACTGCTCATCTCTCTTCTAAATCCATGAGATATTCTCTGCGCTATGCTAGCTTCTCCCAAGGCTCCCTCCTTAGCCAATTATGTATATGCTACCCATGGTTGAGAGAACACTTTATATTTCCTCCTATCAAGAGGTGCTCCCGATAAAGTACCTCCTTGCAAAGAGGCGTCAAGGCATAGAGTAGAATGTGGATGTAGGTGGACAAATTTGCCCCTACCTTTAATGCATAGATCCTCTTGCCTTCTTTATGCTTCCAAGCTCTAAAGTAGAGAAGGGTTCATGTCCTCCACCTTTTGATGCCCTTCCTCCTCTTTTCTTCCTTCTATCTCCAAGATCTCATCATTTGAAAATGATGGTACATGCTGCTCTTGTGTTATGCCAAGAACTCTATGTGTGAGACCTTGTGGAACTCCTTGCAAGAGTGCAAGAGTTTCCTCCCTTGGAGAAAGTGCTAAAACTTGTTCTTCATGAGGTGCCTTTGTTGTGACCATGTTATCATCTCTTGTCTTCTCCTCCTCTTCAATAACTGAAATTTCCCCATCATCAATGAGAGACCTTAGATCTTGGTCATCTATTGAAGGAGAAACCTTCATGATTTCCTCTTGAGAAGAGGACCCTTCACTCAATGGAGATAGCCCTTGGAAAAGAATCAAACAAAATTACACCTTCTTCCATAGTCTTCAGAAATGGATTTGGATTCATAGACCCTTCCAACTCATGCAAAAGATTCATTTGATATGGTTTGACAATATCAATAGAAGATGATACACATGGAGCTTCATCAAACCTTTCTATCAATCTTTCAATAAACCTTGCATAAGTAGGTGTATTGGCATTCTTCAGGAAAAAGACTCAAACAACCACCAAGCATATGCTTTACCTTCAAAATGCAGCGCTGCTGCTTTGATGCTTCAATATCTGAAACTTGATGTTGTTGCACAAATTTATCTAGCTCCTCCACCCAAACCCTGACTGGACATTTAGGTGATCCATCAAAGATAGATAGATAGAATCTAACCTTACCATGCTGCTCCTCCTTTGTGACTTTGCTCTCCTTGATCTTGCAGAATCCTTGGAAGTTCAAGTTATCTTTGAACTCCTTGGACTGAACCTCATACTCCTCCAAATACTCTCTGAGAGTCTCCTTTTTGGGCACACCTTCTTTCTTCCTCTTCATGAAGAAATCACAGATAGAACGCTGAAGATTTGGTGATATGGTTGAGTGCACATATCCATGAGATGAGGATTCATAATTTTTCTCATGTATATATCTTGTAGATCTGATCAGAAGATCTTTCTACTCTTGAAACTTTCTAGGAGTTTCACTGCTTCTTCTTTCTCCTTCTTGTTCAAACTCCTTGGAGAGGTTCTTCTTATATATGAAAAATGATGAGTGTAAAATCATGTTCTTAATAATTTTTACCTTGCTTCTTTCTCTACAACACTTTGGCTTGAAGCCACAGGCTGAGCCAAAGATCTTGCTCTGATACCACTATAATGTTCCAAAACTGGAATTTCTACAACAATGAGAATACCCTAAGGTATTATAGAGTTGGAGATGAAGAAATAGGCCTTATAACAGATTTTCAATGACTTATCCTTCAATAAAATATATAACAACAACTTTATACAACGTTTTATAGACCAAAAGATGGGGAAAAGTGATGATTTAGGCCCTAAAACGTATGTATTCATAGATCTGCATAAAAATAAGATGAGAAAGTGGTTGGATCTGATAGATAGGGTTATGAGGGACTCCCATGTCAAATTTCAACAAAAAAAAAATGCATTTTTCTATGTTAAACAGTTCCTCCTTTCCTAACTAGGCTAGAAAACCCTGATTTCCCATGGCCTGGAGTATGCATAAATTTACTGAAGCAAAAGAGCATAATTTTCTGAAGGGTTTAGCTGAAATAGAGTTTGAACATTCATAAATAATATCAGAGGCATAACTCATACATTTTTTAGAAGCAGAATGAGAAAATACATGAGAAATCCTCAGAAATGAGGTGCTACAACCATGACAAAAGACTGCATAACCATGACAGCGTTATTTTTAGGGCTGAAGCAGTAGTTTATTAATTATTTAGATCTAGATAATATCTGTACATAAAAATTTATATCCAATACAGATCCATGTACAAGAAAGGTTGATCTATACATCCCCCATGTGGTTTTGCCCAAAACATGAAGCACCGGAAGTAGATCTCAGATCTAAGAATGCAGATTTGCAGAATGATTAATAATTTTCTAAATAATAGAAAGGTACAGTAGATCATATATGAAACAAACATGGACTGGATGGCCAATCCATGGATCACCACAGTGAAAGGAAGAATCCCAACACCGAAGATCTCTCCTCCAAAAAGCAAGCAAAACACCCTACAACTGTAGATCTGCAAATAACGTTGTCTTAGGGAGAAGAAAAATGTTGTAGCTTCTGAGAATGATTTTTCCTGATTCCAAATGTAGATCTGAAGTACAATCAGCAAATGAACTCTTCAAGGAGGTTAAAAGACACACTCACTGAGAAGAGCCACTACTATCATCTAGATCTAAGCATATCTAGTCTTCCACTTGCTGCAGCTCACAAGACAACTCAACCCTCAACATGAGCAGTGCTGTAAATGTAAGGTGAAGCTTGGCCCAAGCCTGATAGTGGAAAAGTTAGAAAAATTCTCCTCCAAGAGCTTCTCAAGGAAGGAGGTGGGATTCCTGAACAGGAATGCCCAACAAGGGATGTCTAACAGACAATTCCTTGTGAAATGATACTCTTCAACAACCTTTTCCTTGCTTCCCTCCTCTTCCTTTTATAATATAGGAGTCTTTCCAAACCCTAAACCACCTTGAATCACTTATCCCTTTTCACATTAGATCCTCTTTCTAGAACTACGTTGTCCCTCAAAGAGGTTCAGTGCATCTAGACTGCGCTGTTTGACTTGGTCAAAGATGACCCATTCTTGTGATTTAACCCATTCACACCTACAGGAGTTTATTTGTATTGCCATATATGTCTATGTTCACATAGGAATTTATTTATTCTTGGTTTTCAGGAGTTTTACATGTCCTCCTTTATAATTTATTCATCAATTATGAAATGCAAAAATAAACAAGGAAAAATTAATGTTCCTATTAGCTGAAGCTAATTTAGGAACATCACAAAAGGGAAAAAATACAAGAAGTTATAGTCATATCTCCTATTGAGATAGAGGTTACCAAAGAAAAGAAGGATCAATCTAAAAGAAAGTTTCAAAAGAAATCTGAAGCGGGCTCTCTAAAGAGATAAAGCAAATACAAGGAAGAAACAATCAAACAGAGAAAGGGAAAGGAGAAAGTCATAGAGCAAACTGAAAAGGAGATTCTTGAAGGATAGTTAAGAGTAGTAAGGGAAGAATTAACTAAAACAAAGAGAGAGCTGGAAAGATACAAGAAATATAGACAAGTGATAAATGTGGTTGAAAAGAAAGTGAATGACCAGGTTACTCATTTTGAAAAGTCTATTGGAAAAGCCAAACAATTGTTGAAGAAATCACAGCTTTTATGCATCATGATGATACACACAAGGAAAATAAATTTATGGTTACAGGTAGAGAGGAGAAATCTTCAAAGAAAAGTCGAGGAGTTGAAAGAAAATATGGAAATGATGAAGACAAAATCAATCAAGAAAGATTTGGAAAGAGGAACTATGGAGAAAACTGTGAAAACTACTCATGAAGGAACTACTGGTAAATAAGAAGGTGAAAATGGATTATAGATATTTTTTGTCTTATATTAATCAGATTTTACATGTAGGTATTTTCATGGATCCTTTTAGCCTCAAAACCTAAGTTTTTTCAAGCCTCTGTTAAGTTAGGCAATTCTGCAGCATATGCCAAGCTTGAAACACATTTTTTGCTGCAGCATTTCTGAAGAATTCTTTTTGGACTTAAGTTACTTAAATTGATACAAATGAAGAGTTTTGAAGGTTATGTTTAACTTTTTTTTTTCATTTAATATCATCCAATGGTAAAAAATAGTAGAGAATCACTACATATCACCTTTTTTCTTGTGCTACGAAAGTAGCTCTAAGACTCTGTCTTGACAACAAGGTTGATTTTGATGGCTAATTTTGAAAAAAAATAAAGGTAAACAATTATTTAAAGCTACTCCCCATGAGAAGGACAAAGAGTATCAGAGAAATGTAAAAAATTATCAGATCAGTGGTTTTCTATATGGAAATATTCTGTTAAGGATACAATTTGAAGATATCAGTTCACTGTATTGCCAAATCATCAAACTGAAAACTCCTAAATGGTAGGCAGAGCATCATCAGGAAGGCAGTTAGAGTATTAAAGCCTTGTTTATGGTCAGCATAGTTGAAAACCATGATTCCTTTCGAGGAATATTTGGATCATATTCATTTTAAATGTAATAAGTAGATGTTTGAGTCATAGTAGGACTCTAACTCATAATTAGAAAGGTGTCAATCCTAGTTGTAAAAATATAGTTAGCGGTTAGATTTTGTGAGAGTAATGGAGTTTAATGGTATAGCCACTTGGTAGACTAAATCTAAAGGCTAGATGCCTATAAGTAATGAAGACTTCGATCTATCTAGGGTTGGAAAATTTTATCAAAAGACTACTTTTGTAAAGCTCTGGATTGACTGACATATATAGAAGCAGTTTAACTTTTTTGGACCTGAGATTCTTTGTATATTTCATGGAGTTTATATCTTATCTTTGAAATGTTTCCCTTTCATATTTGTAATAATTATTACTCAGAATTCTTGGTTAGTCATGCTATAGCTTCCTTTAAGTGTTGAATTATGGTCAAATGAGATTTTGAGTCCCATCTTTGGAAGGTTTTCTTCAATGTTTTTAATGCTTATTACTCATAATTCATGGTTATTCATGCTCTGACTTCCTTTAAGTGTTAAGCTTTGATGAAAATATTTTCATACTTTCCTTTTCAATACCTTGATGTATCATTACTTAGAATTCATATTTCATATGCTCTGACTTCCTTTGAACCTCAAGTTATTTGGATTTTCCTGAAAGTGTCACTCTTTCATTGATGTATATACAAGCCTCAATTTCTATAAGAGGAGATATTTTTATCTTTATCCCTTTCGCTGACTCCATAGCCCAATGGTATAAAGTCTCCATATTTTCAACCTATAAACATATAAAACCAAGACACATAGATTTAACCATCTATCTATATCATTATTCCATATCATTAATCCTTGAGAGAGCCCTCTCAGGTTGAGGAGGCTAAGCCTTAGTCAAAATATTGGTTTGAAATATTTACACTGAAGTTGTCTGATCAGCAGCCAATCAGGTTCGATTTTGGTGATAATAGAATGCAAATATATCTACTTATGCAAGATTCACTAGGATATTAGTGAAGAGATTTGATGTAAAACAAACTGAAAAATCTTTGATTGAGCTAGCAAATCATGATCATGCAAAACCCTTGCATGAGTTGGAAAGATCTGTTATGCCAACTCCACTTCATATTTCTATTGAAGGGGATAAAAATATGTGTGATACCTTGCCAAGGGCAAGATCCCCATTGCATGAAGATATTTATTCTCAAAAGGAAGTCATGAATCTTCCTCTTTCAAGGGAAGACCAAGATCTAAGGTCCCTCATTGATAATGAGGTATTCTCAAATATTTATGAGGAGAAAGAACAAGAAGGCAGTAACAGCGCTGTCACTTCAAAATAAGAACCATCATCCCATGGGGATGGACACAAAGTTATTTCTTCAAGGGAAGGATCTTTTTCATCCTTTCAAATGGTCCCCAAATAGCATCATGTGACAGTAGTAACGGGAAATAACACCTTGCTCCAAGGAGGAGGAAGGATGGATCAACATCCAATGATGAGGAGCATGCACCCTTGTTTATTTCAAGGGGTTTCTATTCATGAGAAGGAGACTGAATTATGCAGCCAAGGGAGGGACACTTCAGTCCACTCATTCATACATTCTACTTTAGATCTGTGTGTCTCTTTACATGGAGGCATTCCACTAGGGAGGCCCCCTGATTGGAAGAAGGATAAACTATTCTCTCAACCTAATGCATCAGTGTTATATTTGGCTAAGGAAGGAGCCTTGGCAAAAGCTAACACAGTGCTGAGAATCATTGATGGGTTCCAAGGGGAGATGATAAAATTTCTGAGTTGGACATTGCCATATCCCACTCAGTTATCTGCGCTGGAAAATGATTCAGAGATCTATGATGATATGAGCATGATGTCAAATGGCCACTTCATAGTCTTGGAGCAACAAATGATATCTCTACACACAAGGAATATTTCTGAATTTTCAATAGGGTACCAATGCTCTTGTATGCATGGGCCAAACTATGGAAGTTTTGGAAGAAAGAGACCTTTCAAAAGGAGGTTGACTTCCATGAACTTCAATCATGTCTTGAGCAAGATCAACTGCAAGAGAGGAAACAAAGGTGGAGCTACAATACTTAAAAATGTGGCTTTGGAATTGAGCATGTCAAAGGGGAGAATGATGATGTGATAGCTACTTCATTTTAGAATTTTACAGTGCTGTCATTGTAGGGAAGCCTAGATCCATATTGGGAGTCCCAAATCTTGGTAGAATATTCCAAGAACCTCTTCACATGTAAGGTTCTTTATGGGAAAATGGAAGATAGGAGGTATAGAGTGGTTGATGGAGTCATTTAATTTCATGATCAAATCTATTTGACTAAAGAATCAAGGCTTAAAGATAAACTACTATATGCAGCCTATGAGATTTTGATTTCTAGTCCCACTGACTTCATTAGAACACACCATATTATCTTGAATGGATTCATGTGGGAATGCTTTGAAGAAGAATTATATCAGCATTATAAAATATGCATGTACCATATGGAGATGGAGTAGCAACATAAATCTATGGAAGAGTTAATTCAACCCTCTCTTTCTCTTTTTGAGGAAGGGGATAGATCTATGCACCACTCCATTTTTTTAAGGAGGAATATTAGTGAAGATCATACTTATGTAAATCATATCTTATTTTCTGATTGTATGCATTCTTTTACTATGTATATGCAGGCCATGAATCCAAAGAGGAGTGTTATACCTTATAAAATTCATGGCCAAATTTGGGCCAAAACTATTTCTGAATATGGCCACTCCCTTGGTGGACAAAGGGAGATTTTGCAGCATAATGGGTGCTTTCCTAAGGCACCAAATATATCTCCCACTTTCAGCCATGGTGATATGTTATGGGTAGAAAGTAAATGGTGGGAAAACCACTTACAACATCTAGATCTGAGGTAGGCAGGAGATGCACTGCACTGGTTCCACCTGTGGGACTATGATCCACTTCTATCATTGCATTTGATTGATTTTGTATCACTAGTTTTGATCCCTCATAATGATGATGCTCTGATCTTTGTTGGGGACATGATAGGAGGGATGACACATTGGTTGGGTGTGTCCATTGGGATTGAATCTTCCCATATTTATTCATGCTTCAAGAGGAGGATGGGACATTATATGGCTGCTACACTACATATTTGGTTTCTTTATGCAAGATGCCATATCTGTGACTTATGTCTTTGGGAGAAGCCTATCACGTGGGAGAATTTGTGGCAATACATGTGTTGCTTTAATCATATTCAGCTAACACAACTTATCCTCTACTATTTTCAAGCTTTGGAGAAGCTTATGACAACAAGAAGGTGGTTGGATGGCCACTTATTTTATTATTTTTTGAGGCAGCAAGAAGAAGAATAAACGCTAGTCTCAAAGGAGGGACTATTGTCACCATCCAATATATCATATGACACTTAGTCCATGTTTATTTTGGAGCACACATGGTGATGATACTCTATTCACTATATGCATGGAATATTGGGCAAGGAGGTCCCTAGAATCAATAAAGGGAATCATGAGGTTCCAAGTATCTTTTGGCTTCATGAGGAATATATTATTGCAGCCCAGGATCAACAACTCCAAATCTATCATAAATGGAGGGACACACAACGTAAGTTGAACATTCTTACTTCTAATTTCAAACCATGCAACCCCTATACATTGCATAAGGAGGGGATTGGTGACTATTTCTATGAGCTACCAAGGATGGCTCACTTTTTTTGGATGATAGAATGGAGATTGGAGTTTTTCATGGGGGTTGAAGCACCCAATATTTACCATCTCTCATGCCTTGAGAAGGCAAATGGACAACATATGTTTCTTTCTATGTATCTCCCACTTCTTTATGATGACAACTATTTGGGTTATTCACCAAAGGAAAACTTGTATTTTTGGGAGGAGACAAATCCATTGGAAATTTTGCAATTTTCTTGTATGTTGCTTGAGGACAAGCAACATTTTGGAGGGGAGGAATGTAATATTCCTAATTAGTCCTAAGTTGATTGGAATATCCACTTTTGTTTTTATTTCTTTTCATAAAGAATAAATGTGTAAAGGAGGTTCATCAAACTCCTAATAAAGAATAAATCAAGGCCAAATGTGAAAAA
Organism: Pinus albicaulis; assembly: GCA_034641835.2. Classification (NCBI taxonomy): domain Eukaryota; kingdom Viridiplantae; phylum Streptophyta; class Pinopsida; order Pinales; family Pinaceae; genus Pinus; species Pinus albicaulis. Next base: position 998,198,423 of record CM076581.1, read on the forward strand.
GGGTAAATCTTGGCTATGTAAGCAAGTACCCTTAGGTGTGAAAGGGGCTGGATATTTTGGCTATGTCAACGTTGACCAAATCTACAATGTTGTCTAGAAGGAGTGGCCATCAATGTGGCACAACATAGTTCTAGATGGAGATGGATTGTGTGAAAGAGAATATTTCAATGAAGGAGGTTTAGGGTTTACAAGCTCTTAATCTATATAAGGAAGGGGATGGCAGCATGAAGAGGTTGTTGAAGATATGCTATTTTGATATATTGTCTGTTTATACCATATAGATTTCTTTGGCTATTTAGCCTAGATTTAAAATGCTCTTTAGCATTAGGATCTCATGTTTAGGAATTCCACCTCTTCCCATTGAGTAGTTCTTGGGAGATTCTTGTATTGCGTATTCCACTATCTGGCTTGAGGCCAAGCTTCTCGTTTCAACTAAAACTTAGATCCTATTGAGGGTTTGGTTGTCTTTGCAAGATGCAACAAGTGGAGGCTAGATATATTTAGATATAGGACATTTCAGTGCCCTTTTTCAGTGGAGGAGTCTTCTACTCCAATTGGAGGAGTGTATTGGAGTGCTAGGGCATCATTTTCTGATCTTGGCATGTGGCAAAATATTATCTATACCCTACAGTGTAGTTTCTCTTCTATATCTACATTATTCCTGTAGGTGTTGTTGTAGGGAGTTTGGGTGCACCATTTGGAGAGTTGGTTTCTGAGTGATGGGGTTCTGCCCTTCACTTTGAGATCCATTGGAGGAGATCTATACATTATATATTTAAAATATGATCTACATATTTCTGAATACTTCTGAATCAATGAATATTTCTGTAGATCTACATTCTTAGGTCTTAGATCTATTGCTTATGCTTGGTGTAATGCTCAAAACCCCAAGGGGATATGAAAGAGGAGCCTTTCTAGTGTATGGATCTGTTATGGATTTGACTTTTCATACACAGATCTGCTCTAGATCTGACATGTAATAAAAAACAGTTTGCAACCCAATAAAATAACACTGTCAAGGTAGTTTCAGTCTATACATATGGTTGCAACACCTCTTTTGAGGGATTTTCTTCTATTTTTGTCTTGTATTTTTAGCTATGCATCTTATGGGCCTCATTATACATATATATTGCTATTGTAAATACTTCCGAAGAGCCTTTTTATTGGCCTCCTGCTTTTCTTTAGATGAACTGCATTATTTTAATCCATGACTGTTTAGTATTGCTGCAATTTCCCATTTGGGATATTAAAAATGTAGGAAACAAGAAACCAAAGGAAGGTCTTCAATGTTATTCAATCGAATAAAACATGATGACTCCGCTCACGAAGTGGTTGGGCATGTAAAATTTGTTTCTATTTAAAAAAACTTTCCACAAATAGCTCGGCGTGGGCATTCCACTGAGACAGAGTGCCAATGGTCATGATGCCCAATGCTAATTTCTCTATGGGCGCGAGGCCATAACTTTTTATCAGCACCGATCCAAAACTATATGTTTTGGAGAGCCTGCTCCAAGAATAGTCAATAGAGAAAATGTTATTCACATGCCAAGGGATGCAATGACACTTTTTGCAAGGTATGACAACAAAAAGAAGTCATTGAAATGGTCCTCCAATTTTCAGGATGGCGATTGTAGGGATGGTGATAAAATACTGGTTAAAAGATACCCCCTAAAGAATGAGGTCCGAGAGAGAGGGAGGAGTGAAATTATTTATGAGAATGTGTTCAAATCAAACACCGACGTTGAAAGACCTACAAGTAAAAGTACAACTAATATCCTGATACATGAACATGTGGCATGGGCGTAGCCATCCATAATGGAGTACATATATATGAAAAAGATCTGAGGTATGGACACAGTCATCCAACAAGAAGGATCAAGAAATATACTCAAGTATGGTCGCAACCATCCAATCAAAAGAGTCATGCATATAGTCATGATAAACCAAAATGATCTTGCAACCTAGATTTTATCAAACAAAAACCATGGTCTTGCGTTCCATCTCGACCCGAACAAGTACAAATCAAGGATTCGAATGAGTGAGCTGAAGTTGAACATGCAAGAAAGTCACCTGATTACCAGGCAATGATGAAAGCTGTTAACATGCGCGAGAGAAACCACCAATAATAACAATGGTTCTCAAGGTAAGACTAGTACAATCCACGGAATGTGAATAGTGATTTGGTGTCGAACACCTGCAGAATCACTCGATCGAAGGCCAAATGATGAATACCTGTCATCGAATTCGAAGAAATTTCCATTGAGGCATGCAAGCTCCAAGGTATCGGAAGGGAGTCTCTCGATCAACTTCCTGGATAATGAGATGAAGTCGACAGGAAGTGACCTGGTCAAAGGAGGGCCATAATGTTCCCCCCATCATTGACACAAGACAAAGGGATAAGATGATAGTGAATCAGGACCAAACAGAGGATAAGAGGTTGAAAACTGCAAAAGGAAACTTCTCTTGAACATATTGGCGACACGAATCCAGAAGTTGGTAGTATTTGACATCTTAAGCATACATATGAGAAAATGAACATATATATTTATTAAGAAAGTTGGAGGAGAAGTTTACAACCAAAAAATTGATTCATCGTCAACCTGCTCCAACTTCATTCCATCCTCATCACACCAAGCTTCAGCTCATCATCTAGAAGGTTAAATTAGAAACATCTTCCTAGTACCTTGGAACTTGCCACATCATCGACAGGTTTCTCGCTTCTGGACGTTCGATTAAAATATTTTGTTTGTTGTTCGACATCAAATCATCTATTCACGCCTTGCAAATTTTACTGCAGTACCCTGAGATCCATTAACATCAATGGTGGTTTCTCTCACATTTGTTAACAACTCACATCATTGGCTGGTAATAAGACGATGTCTTACCATGTTCAACTTCAGATCATATATTCACATGGTTAGACTTGTACTTGAACGATCGAGTGAATGAGATAAGAAGACCCCGGATCTAGTTTCATCCATCCAGGCTGCGATTTCAGGAAATTGTACACATTACGATGGATTTACATACAGATCATCATCTGAACATCGGCCTATATCTATAGGCATGTCTATATCAGGAAACATTGCAATGTAGACGACTTTCTGAATTATGTACATGTTATGATAGTTTATGTGCTGAGCATGGGTATGCCTCCCTCATCAATTCATGTCCAAGATGTAATATATCATGATGTAATGTATTGCAAATTTATGCAGGTCACCGTCCACTTCAGATCCTACTCATCACATCATAGAGCATCTCATCCAAATATTATTATTATTTTGACTTCATGCTTTAGGGGCAACTGTTATAGGTAGAATTGGGCATCATCCCCCAAGACCTGGCCAAAATGGGCATCATCCCCAATACCAATTAATAGGGTCTATCATCCCCTTAATTCATTTTTTATATGCCCTAAGTGAAGACATTCTATTCATGGCTTCAATTGTGAGATTTCCAAGGTTTGAAGTATATGTTATATGACCGATTCACTCATCAACGCTCCTCTCCATGGGGCTCAATGTGTTGTAGTGCACTTACCTCCATGAAAAGGTGCATTGAAATGCACTTCCTGACACTCAAGGGTGTGTTGGTCTCGTAGGATTGAAATCATCATTGTTTCAGGAATCTCCACATGTCTAGTGCCTTCTAGAAGAGCTCATAGGTGTCATACTTCGAATACAAGTGTTCATCCATCACCTTTGAACTTGGAAACATGTCTCACCTATTATTAGAAATCCATTCAATTCCATTTATTGAGAAACTACTTTCAATTACCCTATAAATTGAGCACTCATCTAAGTGCTAGGGAGAGAGAAATTTGTGTAATGTTATGTTGTTGGATTCTCAATTGATGAGAGCTAGAAGTACTGATATGCTACTGAGATGATGCTTGGTGTGATGAGGACAGAATGAAGTTGGAGCTAGTTGACGATAAAGATACATGTTCTTAATAAATATATATGTTCATTTTCTCATATGTATGCTTATATATCGTGAATTACATTCTCAATTGTTATAATATTCCCACATAGGGAAGCAACAATATTTGAACACAAAAATGGAATTAGCAGTGAAAATCATTACATCAACATAGGAGACCAATATGGAGCCATTATATTCATTATATCAGCAGAAAATAAGTACAATAAAAATGGGCACAACTCAAATGATCAAGGCAAACAAGCCTCACATGAATACATAGGCCAAATATGAGATGTTCCTACATAGCAGAATGCGGGAGAACAAGTACAATGCAGTTTTAGAAAGAAAAATGCTATTGGAGATGTAAAATAATATAGATCTGCTAATGTATGGCTCATAAAGTGTCGGGAGTGGAGATCTAAGCTCCCAAACACATTTCCAAGAGAACCCAGGAAGGGTTTCCTGAAATACACAAAATGCAAAAAATACAAATATGGCCCTAGGGCTAAATAATCTCTACAAATAGATAGCTAATAGGAGGTGGATGATATGATGTATAAATGTATGAAAAATCCTCCAATAGATTCTCCAAATGAGAGGCTGATCCCCTCACTGAAAATCCAGCTCCCACAAATAGGGTTCCAACCCCTCTGCTGCAATTGCTCCCTAAAATAATGAAATTTATTTAGGAAATTAAACTGTAACTGATAGAAGTACCCTAGCCTAATGTTGAATGATGAAATGAAGCTCAAATATCTCCCTTAAAAGCTTCTCGGATGAAGGGCTGCTCCCTCCACTGGAAAAAAAACACACAAGTTGGGTTTCTCAACCCTCCACTGCTGCACCCTGCAATACAACACAACTCTAAGTAGAAAATGCATTCTTGAAGAAAGATGAAGTTTGGCCTAGTGCCATAATGTGGAAATAATTCTCTATAACTTCTCTTGAGTGGGCACTCAAAGTCCCCTGAGGATGAAGGCAAGATTCCTACTCGGGAACACCCTTGTGTTGAAAATCACTGCAATCTTAGCTAAACAACTGAAGAGAGAAAAAATTCATATAGAACATACAAAAAATAATAATCCAATCATGCCTTCTATGGCTGCCATCCCCTTCCTGATATGCTTGGTGAGCTTCCTCACCTTAGGCCCCACTCATTAAATCCACTACTTCCATGCATGGAGTCTCCCTCCAAAACTGCGATGTCCCTCAACGAATGCCACTCCTTCCATACCAACGCTATTTGATTTGGTCAAAGTTGACCCAGTCTACATGCTCCATCCCCTTTTCACACATAAGGGTCTTCAATATAGCTATTTAGATTACCTCCCTTCACATTAGGAGTGTTTTTATTCCTACTAATGAGATTTATGGGTCTCCATACCCTCTTATTCTTCTAACTAAGAAGAAAAATAAAAAAATGATATTCCAATTAGCTGTATGCTAACTTAGGAATATTACAATCCTCCCCTCCCAAATGTTTCTTGTCCCTAAGAAACTACAAGGACATAACTGAAAAATGTGGGGAACCTTCATTCCCATGTGGAGCTCCAATCTCCAAGCTATCATCTATAAAAAATGAATCACCCTCCAGAATGGTAATTCATAGAAAACTCCTCCCAACTACTCATAAGAGGCACCTTCCAAGTGCTCAAGTTACCCAAATGGCTCATCCCATAAGAAAACAAGAGGTCCAATGTAGTAATCATGGATGGTCCAATGTTGTCACGAAAATATGAAACATAATAAATGTGGATAATCTCATCTATAATAGGGATATCCAATCCATGTGTCATCTCTCCAATCATGCCCACAACAATTATAAGGACATCATCAACATAGGGGATCATAATTAGAGTCATACTGGCTTCCATATATAAAACTGGAGAAGGATAATGATCCCTCAAGTGCAACCAGTGCAGTTTTAGTCCTAACTGCCTCAGAATAGGATATGATGAGTGGTTTCCCAACCACTTTCTTGCTGCCCCAATCCTCTCACATTCTTGGAGAAGGTGTATGTTGTGAGGTGAAAGTTGAGCACACTCTGAAAAATGTAACATCTCCCCAATATCTCCTACGGAGTGGCCATCACCATCACTGCCTATGTCTCCAAATGGATCATGAGGTCTATAAGAAATAATGTCCCATATTGGAGCAATAACATGTACATGGATGGTAAAGAAATACAAGCACATAACAAGTGAGTCATGATGCACATAAACACAATCCTTACCATGTACCTTGAACAAGTTGATCAAGTGGCTCATATATGAACCTCTTCTCATCCCCAATGAGGAAGGAAGTGGTTGTGTTAACTCTGCCAAATAGTTATGTCCCTCCTCCAAACAACCCATGCATCTCCTCATGTGATGGTGCATCTCCTCTTTTATGCCTTCCCCGGTGACTCTATCCATGATAGTACGATATGTCCTCATGAAATCAATGTGAAGAGAGATAAAATCACCATCTGCTTCATGCCAATCCTTATTCTTGTGCTTGGAAGTCCAATTCAAGAAGATCATATCCTGGTAGTAGATTTATCCACCCATCAATTCTGAATCATAATGCAAGGTATGGGAGAAAATCAGCTCATACTCTCCCAAGAGTAACCAAAGCAACAATAGCTCTTGTTTCCTCCTCACATCTCCATCATATAGGCCATGGAGTGAAAACATGATGATTGACATGAAAATTGTCACATCACGTCAATGCAACCAAACTCATTGTTTCCACATAATGCAAGTTTCATGCCAAGTCCCAACCAACAACATATTCTTTGAAATAGGATATGTCACATGATGACCAAACTCTTTCAAGAGTAGCCAACGTAGTCTTGCCTCCTATTGCCCTGTTTCATAGATATGAAAGTGGCTCACCAACCCCTTTCTCACCATCCACACCCACTCATCCAAATGTGGGTATCTCCTACCATGTTCCAACTTGGTATCCTTCCAATGGAGAATACCATCCTCCAAAATCTGATTACTATCTTTTCATTTCATAGGATGTTGAAATGAATTCTCCTAGAGATCTCCAAATGAAGAACACTCATCAATGAACAAGTTGACCCCATAAGGATCCAAATATACTGAAGGAAAAATATTCTCATTGAGCTGTGAAGTGCTGATCAAGAAACATCCATCATAATAATGGGAGATAATATGTCTCTCATCAAACATCTGCCTATCCCCCGCTGCACATGTAGAATGGTCATTGGAATGATCCAATAATGGTTTGGCCCCCAACTCATCACTGCTGCTCAATGGTAGCACTACTGATCTCCATGATGGTGCATCTACTTTATCATGATCATGTTCAATGCTAAACATATGTTTCTGCATTGGATTTTTTAGGACAATACTCATCCCATCCTCCAAGAATCTACACTCCAACCCCAAGAGTTGTGTGGAGCTCAACAATGACATACTAGGATGAATGTATATCTCCTCATTGATCTTGTCAAGGGTCCTCTGCACATTAATATTCTACTGCTCCAAATCAACAATGTGTTTTGACCCTAGGTCATGCAATGGCATGTCCTCACAACCTTCCATAAGATGTGCTGAAATAATAGAAAGTGGAAACATTTGCATATATTGGTTTTTATTGGGAACATCTTGTATTGCTACAAGGGTTCCTCCCACCAGTGTGATGACTTCCCCAACTACTATTGATCATGATGGATGCTCCTCTACTGCTGCATCCGTGCTGGTATAAGTCTCCTCCTCCTCATACATCTCCTGAATAATGCATGGAACTCTAAATGTAAAGAGATTGAGACCACTTTGCAAGGGCGAAAATGTTCCTTATCTTGATGCAAGTACTCCTGCAGTAAGTGGTGGTGGAAGTTTATTTTCTTATTATTTCTTCTTGTCAAACTTCTTGATCAACCTTTGAGTAAAATCTGCATAAGTGTTCACTTTGGCATGACTCAAATGGCTGAACCACCAAATGTTTGCTTCACCCTCAAGGTGCAGCACTACAATATCAACAACTTCTCTTTCTACTATTGGATGTAGCAGGAATAATGCATCCAAATCCATTCTCCAAGCCCTTGCTATGCATGTGTATAACCCATAAAATGTAGATAATATAAATCTATTGTGCTTCCTTCTTCTATAGCTGCAAGGACTCCTTTATTCTTTAATCTGAATAAAGTGTTGGAGAGTTAGATTCTCCTCGAAAGCCCTTGATTGATATTTATATTCTGCAAGATACTCACTTAGAATCTCATGATCTAAGTTTCCTCCATATCCATGTATTTCACCTTCCTCTTCAAAGAAATTAGATATAGTGTATTGTTTTTGAGCTCTATGCAATACCGGTTTTCTCTTCTGCTGATAGGAAGTGCATGGACCTTCCTCATCTTGAAACCCTATTGTGGTTTCATTAATTTTTTCCATTCTTCTTTGCTTGACCTCCTTGGTGAGGTCCTTTGTAGATCTGAAAAGAGATTAGATAAAACTTTTTCCTTCCATCATTCTAATCTCTTTAATCTTCTCCTTACTCTCCTGATAGCATAATGGCTGAGATCCACATGCTGAGCCAAGATTATGCTCTGATACCACTGTAATATTCCCAAATAGGGAAGCAGCAATATTTTAACACAAAAATGAAAATAGCAGTGAAAATCATTACACCAACATAGGATACCAATATGGAGCCATTATATTCATTATATTAGCAGCAAATAAGTATAACAAAAATGGGCACAACTCAAATGATCAAGGAAAACAAGCCTCCCATGAATACATATGCCAAATTTAAAATGTTGCTACATAGAAGAATGCCAGAGAACGAGTACAACACAATTTTAGAAGGTACACTACTACTGGAAATGTAAAATAATATAGATATGCTAATTTATGGCTCATAAAGTGCCGGGAGTGGAGATCTAAGCTCCCAAACACATTTCCAAGAGAAACTAGGAAGGGTTTCCTAAAATACACAAAATGCAAAAAAATACAAATATGGCCCTAGGGATGAATAATATCTGCAACTGGATAGCTGATAGGAGGTGTCTGATCTGATGTAGAAATGTATGAAAACTCCTCCAATAGATTCTCCAAATGAAATGTTGATCCCCTCACTGAAAATCCAGCTCACCCAAATAGGACTCCAACCCCTCTTCTGCAACTGCTCACTGAAATAACGCAATTCCTTCAGGAAACTACACTGTAACTAATAGAAATACCTTATCCTAATGCTAAATGATGAAATGAAGCTCAAATATCTCCCTTACAAGCTTCCTGAATGAAGGGCTGCTCCCTCCACTGGAAAACAAGCTCAGAAGTTAGGTTTCTCAACCCTCCACTGCTGCACCCTGCAACACAGCACAACTCTAAGAAAAAACTGCACTGTTGAAGAAAGCTAAAGCTTGGCCTAATGCCAAAATGTGGAAATAATGCTCTAGAAATTCTCCTGAGTGGGCACTCTAAGTCCACTGAGGATGAAGATGGGATTCCCGCTCGGGAACACGCTTGTGTTGAACAACACTGCAATCTTAGCTAAATAGCTGAAGAGAGCAACAAGTCATACAAACCATACATAAAATAATAATCCAATCATGCCTTATATGGCTACCATCCCCTTCCTTATATTCTTTGTGAGCTTCCTCACCTTGGGCCCCTCTGATTAAATCCACTACTTCCATGCATGGAGTCTCCCTCCAAAACTGTGTTGTCCCTCAATGAATGCCACTCCTTCCATACCAGCGCTATTTGATTTGGTCAAAGTTGACCTAGTCTACATGCTCCATCGCCTTTTCACACATAAGGGTCTTCAATCCATATATTTAGATGACCTCCCTTCACATTAGGAGATTTTTTGTTCATACTAAGGAGATTTATGGGTCTCCATCCCATCTTATTCTTCTAACTAAGAAGAAAAATAAAAAATTAATATTCCAATTAGTTGTATGCTAATTTAAGAATATTACAATTGTGTATGTATTCTCAGATCTAATCAGTTCGATTTGGTTAAGATAAGTATATATTTGTATATTTGTATGTTGTTTGTTGTTCTCTGTCTTTGATTGCATGTATCGATTTAGTGGCTTTAGTTGGATTGAGAGTGACGGCAACAACGATAGAAGGATAAGGAGAGCGAAAGGATCACAAGTAGGCTTATTTCTTTTCTGTCTATCTATTTGTCTTAGATAAAATAATAGTTTTCTTTCTTTTGTTTTTATAAGTGAAGGAATACTACGCTCAGGGAATCTAGTTTATCCATAGATTATAATTTCGTATAATAGCAAGTTCCTGAGTACATTCTAGTCAAGATTATGGACACTATTGGACACCAAGCTCACCAAGTCGACTACATTCCATCCCTAGACTGATGGCCAGACATAGGTCATCAACAGGATGATAGTGCACGTACTCCACATGTGCAACTCAAAGCATCCATGAACCTGGGATGAGAGCCTTCCCTATGTAAAATATAGTTATAACATAGCTCTACATAGCTCGATTAGTAGCAGTCCCTTTCAAGTGGGTTTAGGATTTCAACCATTGTGTTCAATTGATGTTGCCATGCCTCATGCGACTATATAGACATAATCCACACATGTATTGTTTCAGTTTGATAAGGTGACTATATTTACTAAACACATCCAACACATTCGCCAGCAGGTTCATGAAATCTTGGGGAAGTCCAATTCCAAGTACAAATAGCAACATGATCAACATTAAGTGCCACACAAGTTTCAGGTAGGTGACAAATATTTCTTGAATTTGGAGAAAGAACACCTTACCAGAGCCCATTAGAAGCTCAAACCACTCCTATATGGGCCTTACACCATCACCAAGGCTATTGGAGACAATTATTTTGAGCTCATCATTTCACCATTCCTTGGCCTGCACCCAGTGTTAAATGTGGACTGCCTTCGACCATACTTTCCACCATTATTGGACACAACAAACATTGTAGAAGAACTCACAACAAAATATCCAAACCCTGACTGCATGGAACATGACACAACTGATCAAATAATTAAAACATAAATTAATAACACTGGCTAGCAGAAGATCCAACAGTATCTGGTTGTTAAATCTAGCTAGCTCCTGCACTAAGGCAAGTGGCTCACCAGGGACCAAGTTCAATAGAAGTTTCCCCATCTCATGGAGGCACTCAAAGCAATGGGTTCCATTTCTTCCTAAGGGGGGACCCCCACTATTTTACTATTATTTCTTTCAGTTTCCATAATTGTAGCACATTTTAGAATTTTTATCATTTTTTTCGGGCCCTGAACTTCCGAAGTCGTTTTGAGGCCCTAAATAATTTTTTTTTGGAAAATGGTCAAAAATGAGTTTGTGATTAATGTTTTAAGTAGATATTTATATTATTCAGCTAACGATGTATTGTGCACGTAAAATGGAGATCGTATGCCAAAGTTACGACCTCGGGAAGTTGATGTACCAATTTACCTCAACTAGGCCCATAGTTTTGGCTCTTCATCTCCTAGGGTTAGTTTTTTGTATGTTTAGGGTTTTCCATTGTTTCTCAATAATTAATAGGCCTTTGAGCCTCATTGTAACACAATTTATAGGCATGTAGCTGCCACATCTCTTCTCAGAGATAAGCTACCATCACTCAAGCTATTTTATTTCCATTATTTATGTAAGCATATTTCAGTTCTTTGATATTAATGAAATGAAGTTTTATTTCTGCTCCATCTTTGTGTTTATTTTTATATATATATTCTATTACATTCCTGTATAAGTCCAGATCACCCAATATTGTAGTCAAGAAATTTCTCTGTGATAGTGATGGTTGTGGCAATGTTTTGCACATTTTGGTGTTGTATCTCACTCTATACTGAAGGCTACAAACCATTCATAAAATGATACAACTGATCTTAATTAGTCATCTTCTTGATTTCCAACATAAGGCTTGAAAATGCATTGATACAATCTTGAATCCTTCCTATACGGTTAATATCCACCAATTGATCTTGCACAATCCAAGTTTGATTCTCAGAACCAAATTAAGCCTTCAAGGCCACTTTCATCTACACCTAGTTGTCAATATTCATGAAATTGCATCTGTTTCCAAGTCCTCAACTATGTTTCTCCACTAGAGCTTCTTATGAGCCTTCCAAAAATCACAATAAGGTTCACCTTTACTTCTTTTGAACTTTCATTCGTATGACCAATTTATTGCTCAACATTCCAATAGAAGTAACTAAGTAACTTAGTATTGTGAGTGCCATTATTTTGTTCAAGCTCCTTTATATTTATTATCATATGAGAAACCAAACTACTTCCATGATAAACATTTCGCTTTAATGAATTGATGGTGTATTCTTGGTTAATTACCTTTATGGAAAAAAAATGAAACAAGGATTCTACAACCTTAAACCTCTTATTAATGCTATTAGCTAAGGTCACTGTTTATGAGAACAACACTGTAGCTTCCTGACACTCCACCAAAGCACCATCACAACTTTTTCCAATATTAGGCAACCTCTGTTCCAAAGGTTCAATATGCTCCTCCTACTTTTGGGAAGACTCCAGTAGTTTTCCTACTATTCAGAAAAAACTATTGTTAGGCAAATTCTAACAACAAAACTATCATTTTCATAAAAATTTCCTCTCGTTTCCCTAATAGTAGCCAATCTTTCTCAACTCAAACATTTAGATAAAGTACATACAATATGATATATAGAATCATTGATATCTAAAGCATAATTAAAACTGTGTGAACCTCATGTGTTTGCAATGGTTGCAGTAGAGAGACACTTTTTTTAAACTGAAGATGATGAGTATGCATCAACCAATGCAAGTGGTGCATCATGTTGTCGTTCTGCTGCATTAATTGTATGTCCCAATATTTGCATCTCCTTTGAATTTTAGGATATAACTTTGATTCTTTGGTTGCCAATTATTTTGTTAATTGATGTGTGTTATATCCCTTGTAGCAAGTCTGTTAGGTTTCAATTCATTATTTTTTTATTTTAAACACTTAACATTCTTTTTTGTTAATAAACTAAAATTCTTAAATAAAAAAATAAATAATAATTTGTAGCTCACTGGAAGGCCTTGTAGTCACAATGATTTTCTTACTTCTTCATTTACAACCTTAAGATATTGAAGGTATGTAGAGTAGAAGGAGAAAACTAATTTTTTCCTTGGTATTTATTAATAACTCTTTGTCTAATTCTTTGTGGAAGCTCATGGATCTTCTGCTTTTATGACATGCACTTGCCATAACTAGTTCTTGAGGATATGAGGATACACCACATTTTTTCACTGTAAGCGCTCATATTAAGGATTGGTTGTTTTTCCTGATGATATTTGATATACATATGCCCATTTAATACTAATTTTTTCATGTTGTATGTGAATGAAATTTTCCCTTCAATTTACTCCCTAGATTCATTATTTTCTTCAGGATTTTTCTTGCCATGTCACACCATGGATCATGCATTGAGTATTACAAAGTGAAGAAGACATAGACATGTAAGCTACTATATGGGTCTATATCATGATATAGCTTCACATTCTAGTGTTCTTAATCTACATGTAAAATCATTGTGATATTTGGAGGGAATATTTTAAATGTAAATCTTTACTAGGACAAGTCGGGTAAATTTGATTGGGAGTTTGGTATAAATTATAACTAATAGCCATGATGAAGAATATTATTTAAAGCTTTTAAAATTCATCACTTTTTTCAACATCTCCTTTCTATGATCAATGTTCTCTTTAATTATTTCCTTTTTATCTTGCAGGTAACAATGGCAACAACTAAAATGGTTCTTCATCTACAAGGATGGGTTGATGTAGAAAATCATGAACATGTAATCAATGTGTAATCAGAGTTGGATGTACTAGTTTACAGTTGCCTTTGCTACTGTCAGTTTTTGCATCCTGCCACCAGTGATCAAACAGACTCTTAGCATGTCTTGTTAGGGTCCCATTTTCAAATTATTGTCATTCCAGTAGGTCATCATACTAAAAATTTGGTCATTGGATGTAGATCTAGGTCTGATTTTACTCCTTCCAAAATTTTACTAATTGCTGGCTCATTTCACCTCTCAGCTAAATGTAACCATCATTCATAATTTTTCATCATCATTTCATTCATTTTCATCATGGTTTCATTCATTCTAGAGTCTCCATTAAGTATTAGGGTTACATGGTCATCAAATCATCATTTCATGCATAAATTCCAACAAGTGAAGGAGTGACAATAAAGTAATTTCTTCAATAAATTTCATTTCAAAATGTAATTTTATATTCTTAATTTATAATAAGTACTTCAAAGTTCCAAGTAGCTGCAAATATTCAATTTCAAAAATCAAATATTCAAGGTTCCAACAAGAAAATTAGTGTTCAAAAGGCATCAAAGTTCAAATTCAAGCAATAAATTTTAAAATGAAAAAGATCAAATTCAAAGTCAAAATGGAATTTTGGTGGGCCACCCCACTAAATTTTAAGAAGATGATATAAAAATAAAATAAAGGAGGTTAATATTCATCATTTCACTTTCTCCCAACAAAAATTCAGCTCTCATGGGCAGCAAAGTCGAGTTTTTATCTCTCACTAGAAAAAATTTCTCCTCACTGCACATCTGCTAACTTCGTTGTGCATCGAAACTTTTCGCTGCACTTTCCGTTGCACATATGAACTCCTTGCTATGCATATGAGCCAGGAGGCAGGGAAAGAATTTCTAAAATAAAATTGAAGTAATAAAATCATCTCTATGGTTTTGAAGAGTATCTACAAGTTACAAATCAAGTAAGTAAAAAGAAATATCCCCCTCTTCATCAGTTTTCAAAGCATAAAATAATTTCATTCTCTTAGCTAAGGTTTTAAAGGTCAATTTGGATAAATTGTGTCATGGTCATTTTTTCAGTTTGAAAATTCTGAAACTCACCTTCCACAGCTTCATTCACTCCATTTCGACCATTCACACATCTTCCCCTCACCCAATTCCTATTTTTCCCAAAAAATCTACTCAAACCCTAATTTCTACCTAGTGTTTACCCTAGGTCTATGTTTTGGCCTTTTCATCCCCTTCCCCACACAAAAATTCAAAAAATTCACTTCCCCCTACTTCATAACATCATTCCTTCTCCCCCTAAACTTCCTCAAAATTTTAGGCAACCCTAAACTCATATTACCACCTCATTCATAAACCTATTAAAAACACTATGTTTTTTCTCCTCTTCATTAGGGTTTTCTTATTGCCATGGACACTGACACCTCCCCCTCTGAGAGGAAGAATTATAAAGGAGGAAAGATATTGAGGCTTTAGCCCTCTCACTTCCATCAAATCACCTCATCTCCTTTTATACTCAAATGTTTTCAAGGTGTCAACTGTGTACAGGTTTTCCAAAAGGTACAAGAGGTGGGATATAATGAAAAACTCACAGGGTTATTTGCCATTGCTTTGAAAAAGGACAAGGTTGTTATAGCAAGGATAGAGTTCACTTTCACAATATGCCATCTCCACAACCACTGGTATACCAAATCATGGAGAATATTGGTTCAAGCGTATGAGTCTTGATGATGAATACATCAAACCCTACTTGAAATCACCATACAAAGATGCTCCATTGCATGTATTTCCTTTCAGATACTTATTGGATAAATATGCTCCAATGATGAAGTCCATTATGAGGTTTTTCACTTGTGAAGGAAATTTCTCAAGACTTTATAAATACCACATAATACTACTAATGCATTTTACAGTTGTGAGATCTCTTAATTTGTGTAATTACCTCTTCAAAAGTGTGTCCAAGATGGAAGAGAAGATCCATGAAAAGCGAAGAGATCATACAAAAATTATTTTCCATCACAGTTTGATTAATATCATTATTATTCACCAAATTCAAGAGAATCAGATTACTTGGGAGTCATTTTTGGAAAGGATAGTTTAGGAGAACTTGGTAGAGCCACTACAACAACAAGAATTGTCTTCAACAGAACATGTTGTGGGATCACCAAGAAATAGGGAGGAACAACCTCCAAGTGACAAGGATGAGGAGTAGCTAATTAGAGCTAAAGAATCAAGCCATGAGGAGCACCATTCAGCTAAGAGGATAAAAAAGGACAAAGAGGTTAGAATTTAACATAGAGGACATAGGCAAGTGTTTTCTCCACAAATTGTGGAAGGGGCCTTGCCTTCTACATTAGAAAAACAGGGATATCATGAACATCACGAGACAATTATCCATGAGGAAGAACATGATTTTGACCTAGTAGACTTGGAATCCCAAGATGAATAGGAAACCATAAACTTGGTCATCAAACGAAAATATGCCAAAATGAGAGAGATGTAAGATAATTTGGAAAGGGCACAGTTTTTTATCTCCTTCCTTGAGCAAAAGAACAAATAGTTGAAGGATAAGCAAGTACTCTTGGAAATGGACTTGTTGAAAGCTAAGAGGAAAGATGCCAAAGGCAAAGTAGTGATTGGACATGATGATTCTAATGAGGATGAGGCTCAAATCAAAAGTAAAGGACCAAAAAGAAGGGGCCTAAAAAGAGCATTGGAGCCGGAAAAACAACAAGAGGCACTTCTTGTAGAAGAAGTCACCTTTGAGGAAAGAATTGAAAGATAGATCAATGATGATAGGGAAGTTTGGCTTCATAGAGTAAACATACACCTGGATAAGCTTCTTCACAAGGCCAAAAAGGACAATCAAATGTTGAGGCATATGGCTAACCACTACCATACCAGAAACAAAATTTTCAATGTCAAGGTTAAGCAGTTGCAAGACAAGCTCAAAGAAACCCTAATCAGTCAAAAGGAGAGGGGAAAAATAAATTTTCTTCCTGATGCCTCCTTGGTTGCATGACATAATTTTTCAGAGCCTCACACAACAAGCTCACAAAACAATTTTGAAATTTTCCAAATTTTTTGGTTTTTAGACAAATTTTGAACTTTTGGTGCAGACTCGTGCAAATTGGTGCATATTTTCTATCTCACACCAAAAGCGCAACAAAATTTGTTGCAATTTTGCTATAGACCTCCAAATGAGAAAAAAATTATCTTTCTAGAAAGCTAATCAAATTCTAAGACAACCCATTTTGTTATATTTCCAGTTCAGAGTTCAATTTTTACCGAATTTGCAAAAAAGTGCTCAAAAATCACCTCTCTGCCCCACTTTCATAAATTCGTTGTGCTTCTAGGAGTAGTCCTGGGAGAATGAGTTTTTAGTAGACTTCAGGAGGCCAAATTTTTTGCGTGAAGATCCTAAAGTTATATAAACTTGATCAGATACTCAGAAAAACTCTTATTTTCAAATTTGGATGATGGGAAGGTACCCAAAAAGGCCTCACAAGAAATTTGTTGCGCTTCTGGAAATTCCCCGTGCAACTTTGCAATTTTCTAGTGTAGTTTTCATTTGATAGTTTCACTTTGGCAAATGTAAAGGGGTAATTTTAAAAGGGTAAAGGGTTAAAAGTGAATGTAAAAGGCATGGTAATAGAGTTAAATAGGCTTTTTTACCTATCATTAATGCTTGGAGAGGATTTCTCTAGTTGGTTTTTCTAAAAGGAGAAATAGTTCAAAACCTCCCTATTTTTTTTTAGTTGGATAAAGACTTGGTTTCAGCTCCAAAAGTCATGGTTTCGACCCCTGAGGTCGACAGAAGTATGTTTTGGTTTAAATCTATCATCTTATTTCTCATTTCAAGGGTTGGATGTTGTGTAATTGATCTTTGAACACTAGTATATTAAGTCATTTTGGCAAAAACTAATAGACAGAGTTGCAACTATTTTGGTGGGATTCCTACGGTATGTGTTTTAGCAGTGTTTCCTCTTATGTTTTCATATATTTTAATGTATTATGCTTTCCATATTCATGTACATCTCTCAATGTGATTGATTCCTAAGTTAGATAACCATAATTCATTGTTTTGCTGCTCCGTTTTGGAGGAATTATCATAGTTGTGTTTCACTTTCTTCTGATTGAAAAGAATTCATGATTTCCATGCTTTTTTGAAACCCTACCAGTCTAATCACACTCATCAAGATTCCTGAAATTTCTAAAGTGTGTGCCTACCTTGCCCCGTCAGATTTATGCAAGTCTAATTTTCAGTGCCCTAACCTAGTTCTTCCTAGACCTAATTCAACATCCAAAACCCAAAACAAATCAACCAAACCCTAGAGCCTACTATACTTAGCCTAAAGTCCTCATTATCCAATCAATTTGGTTTTGATCTCATGGAGAGAGCCCTCTCCTACTTAGTAGGGATAGCTACTAGGCCAAAGTGGTATGTGGTTACCTTCGCTGGTTTCCTTCTTAGCCTTCGGAGATCCGATGGAGTGATAACAACTTTGACATAGGTATTCATATCCTATGCCATCCTCCAAACATTTTTGAAAAGCTTCTAAGATGGAATTTCTCGAGAAGTATGAAATGGAGATGGCTTGGGGTATCAAAAAATGTAAAAATAAGAATTTCAATAAATATTGATCAGTTGATTACAGCCAATAAATTCTCAACTTGTAACTTAGAGACATTTGACATGCATTTGATTTTATTTTCTCAAATTTACTCTTTGAAAATTGTATTGGATATATTATATTATATTTGGCCAGAATCAACTACAAAAAGTAAGAACATGTCAATTGAGTTTTGAGACCTCCCTATTTTAGATTCTTGCTTTTGAATATCTCGTTTTATGTTTCAAGACTATATTCAATCTTTCTTCTTAGCTTCTATATTCTAGTTTGTTTTCCATGTAACTTCCCTTGGGAAGTACCATACTTGTGAAATGACATGCTTCAACTTACCTTTTAGTAATCTCATTAGAGAGGCATTTAAATGTCAACATCACAAGTGCATGCTATATAATTTGGAATACAGAGGCCACCAACCACAGATTCATGTTGTTTCTAAATTGTCAAATATTTAGCAACTCATTTCCATTGAAAACATTTTATTGCATGAGAAACAACTTGGTTTCAGACTTTAAGAACTCACTGAATAAATGGCACGTAGCTAGCAATCTTAACTACACTAGCTTATACCCCAATAGTTTTGTTTGCTTTAACAAGGGTTGTGGTTCAACTACTTTCCCACTCAAGGTAGGGAGTTGCTACCACACAACCCCTTTGTTGATTTTGAATTTTAAGGAGATTACCCATGAACAATTAGTATTCGGAATTTGTTTTTTCTCTTGTTTCATGGATGCGGTATAAAATTCTTATTAAAGTGGGTGTTATATCATATTAATACAAAGAATGTGTAGATTTATAATTATAGTTAAAATAATATTTTTATTAAGTAATTCATACAAATATTTTTCTAAATTAAAATAAATAAATTTAAAGTATTATATATATGAGTTAGCAATTGGGTTGGTCTCATTCTCGTGTGACATGAACTTGATTCTAACCACTATCTTTATAATTTCTAGGTGCTTAAGTATGCCCCTTTTGCACACACAGGTGAATCAGGAATATTTGAACCTCAAAATTCCTCGTACATAACACTTTATTTTCATAGCGATCACCAATTGAACTCCCCCAATAGCTAAAGTATAATTAATTATTAAATAAAATTTAAAAATATTTTTTTGATACTAAAGAAAAAATATTTAATTTTATAATACATTAATAAAAATATTATCTTTGATTTATTCAATATGTTTTCTATCATATTTTATACTATATATATATATATATATATATTATTCTTCCCTAAAATTTTTTGAAATTCATAGTTGTTTTTGAAATGAAATAATTATCATAATAATTGTTAAAATTGAATATTAACTAAGTTTAATAAATTTTAAATAATTTAGAAAAAAACCTAATAAATGAAGATTATATTGCTTCATAATATTATAATATGAAGGCACAATAGCCTTTATAGAGCCTTTTCCCCTTTTTGCTTGATATTTGTTATTAATAATAAGGTACAATAACCTCTAAAAAATGGTTTCTTATGAGGTAATTGTGTTGCATATAAAAAAATGGTTTAATAAAGCACTCACAAGTGTATATTTTCCAATTAGTTGCTTCATTTGTAGAAGGATTAACTTACACTATGTAGTGTATTTCTCCCATACAAATTACCTTTGTCTAATCCTAACCTAATAAATCATTTGATTATCCAGATACTATTGCTTAGAACCCATGATCTCCAAAGTTTTTTTGTGGAACTCCCCTTTGGGCTCGTCACGACTTAAACTCTCATCTAAGGGGAAACATACTAACCCCAATGAGAGAGTCAAGGAATACTTATTAGGCAAGCCACCCATTGTCACCTTGGTGGTCTATCTTCTCACTTTAAGCCCAAGGAAGGGGCTTCCTTGTTGGAAATACTGAGAGGGGGGTGAATCAGTATTTCTTTTCAATTGTTATTTTTATCAGTTAGATCACTTATATTTAGAACACAAAATTAACAAATAATAATAAATAATTTTATTAATTTCAATAAATCAAGTACAATATTTATGTAGGGCTCCAACCCTAGATGACGACACCAATCTTCAATTTCCTAATCTCCAACCTATATTATGCCAAGCACTGACTTGGACTTCGCAAGGCTCCAACCTTATCAATTTGAGGCACCAACCCTGTCTCCGGTACAGGCTCTGACTTGGTTTCTTGAGGACTCCTATCCTCTAAGGCTCCAACCCTATCTTCCAAGGCACCAACCTTTTCTCTACGAGGCTCCAACCCTTAGCTTCACTTCTTCAAGATGTGTTTGGTTATTCTTCACGGCTCCCAATATCTTCTTCAACAAGCCCTATCAATCTTTGGCTATCCCTTCAATTAATCTTCATGTCACATCATCAATGAAAACCTTGATCTCTTAGAAGGTGTCACCATTTCACTTCATTATCCCCAAGAAAATTCTCTAAGTCACCTCATGATAATATCACGGTCTCCAATGTTCTCCACAAATATTCAATATGTCTTCAAGGTACTCCAATATGTCTTTCAATATTTTTCAAGAGTGTCTTCACAATGGCTTCAAGAAAAATCTACAATGTCTTATTTAATATGTGTGCATCCCACTCTTAGATTATTCTTCAACAGGATCTCAAAACTTGAAGTGTCCTTCAATTATGCTTCAATATAGGATCAATCTTCAATTAGGTCTCCAACATGTGACTACACACACTCAAGCCCTCACATGCCAATGCTCAAGGTCTGTCTAAGAAAATGCAGTTTTGAGCTTGAAACTGAGGTTGCACCGAGATCTCCTCAAGAAAACTACCCACAGATCGAGTTCTTTAAGTTTATCCACAATAAGAGTAAGCTACAAGATGTAGTTCCAAGCTATAATGCTACTTAACTTCTCCACTGCTCACAGCTTCAATAAGGAGATGTCATAGGTGGCTTTGTTCCTCAATATTTCCACCAGTATGAGCTTCAAGGAGATGTATTAACACTGTTATATCTGAACTATATAACACAAAGATGTAATTGAGTTGTACAACATAGAACTATGGTAAAGCATTCGAGCTATTTGTCCTTGTCACAGGTCCTTTTCATTTTTGTATAGAAGAAGATCCAAACTGCTTTTATTACTTGAAACCACAAGTTCAAGCTCCTTTACCAAGTTCTGTGCACTGTGGCTAGGTTTGATCCCCTTAAACAGGTATGTGTCTCTTTAAAACAAGTCTAAGTCTTTCCATCAAGTTCGAGCTTGAGGAGATGACCCTAAAACAAAAATTCTAGTTCATTCATATACCTTTCCACAGTTCTGTTCAGCTTCTAATTTTCCCACAGCATGAAGGTCTTCAACCAAGCCACTAATATTCAATAAGGGCAGCAATCTAAGGTCAAAACACAAAAAAATTTCCAAATTTATGTTTACCACAAGCAATGGTTTATACACCTATGCATAGGTATCTCCAAGATAACCTAAAAATTAGCCCAAACAGAAATTTCTATGTCATCCTTGGGTTCCTGTCTACCTATGTGTTTTCATGTGATCTTCTCCAAATTTCAGACCTCTGTAATTTTCACCGAATTATATGATGAATGAATAAGTTCAGTTTTATATTTATAGTGGTTCGAAAGTTTTGAAGAGAACTATCTATTGGTAAAGGGGGCCGACATGAGTAACTGATCATAGGCCGGCTTGCCATAAAATATATATTTCTTTAACTTAAAAAATTAATATATCCCAAACCGTTTGGATTTTTCGGCCAAGTAAGAGCTCGTTAGAAAGAAAAAAGTATGCTCTAAAAGGTGGCGTAGGCATCATAGTGAAATTATGCCTCTAAGGTAGTAAAAAATATTTTTTAATGTGACTGGTCATTTATTGGTGCAAAATTGGAGGTAGGGAATGTAGAAATCTTCATGGACGGGCTTCCTCTTATTAGGCTTCTTCACCATAGGCTCATGATGTCATCCATGTCATAATGTCCTTATGTCATCAAGTTTTCTCAATGTCATATCCCTAGACATTTTCCACATCATCAAATGTTCCTCTTGACATCATGTTGGATCCAATCTTCTTTGTCAAGGGTAAGCACATCATAATTAATGGCATCCTTATTAACCAAGAGGCATGACATCATTTTCTGGAACCAGGAATCTCAAGAATATTGACATCTCATTCAATGTCATATGGACATCATTGACAACCTTAGACCAACAATCTCCCCCTTTTTCATTGATGGAAATGTTCTTGCCCTTCGAAAATTTTTCTCCCCCTTTGACATCAATGGAAAACGGGGTACCCAAGAACTCCCTCTATCATCCCGCTTCATGTTGCTCCCACTATCATGGTGCTATTCATGGAAATGTGTTTCATGATAGATTTTTTTATATTTCTTCATGTGATGAACCATCTCTCCCTGTCTTCACAAATTCCTTTAGCTCATGAAGGATTGCTCGTCTTGTTGATCAAGTAGAAGGCATCATCATAATATTATGTTTTTCTTCAATGTAGTTACTTCTGAGAGATGATTTATCAATATTTTCCATGTGTAACTCATCAAGGATTTCATAGGGCCCATTCATGGATAGCTTCTGCAAAAATGCTTAAGAATCATAATCTGAAGAGTCACAAATCTCCCCCTAACTGTATGGTCTCTTTTTGGCAGTCTCATAATCAAACCCTTGGAATATCAATGATGACTTCATCAGATCAACAACATTCGTTGTTGTCTAGAGTGACCAAGATATTTTTAGATCCAATTTTCTTCCTTCTCTATACTTGTATAACTTTCTTCTCTGGCTTGGTTGTCGTAGTTCTACCTTTTTTAGGGACCAAAGTTAAGTTACACTCACGTGCCATATGTCCAATGTTATGGCAATTGAAAAACTCCATCTTGTTCATGAATGAGTAATCATGTCTTATTGCAAAATTTCTTCTAGAATATTGATGGGACCAATATATTTGTCTTTGTGATATTCCCTACAATATTTTTCCATGTGCCCAAAGTTTGTACAAGAATAGAAATAACCAAGAAATATACTTTGATACCTGGGAGATGAAGATTGCCTTGATGTACTTCTGAAGTCTTTTTTCCTTGGGATTATTTGATGATATTCATTGCCTTTTCTATTCTTGACCCCATATTTAAGTCTCCTTTGAGTAGGGTTTCTTCTAATGTCATCTTGAATCTTGCCTTTGCTGGAAATGGGAGTATCATTTCTTCTTGGATTCCTCACATCCTTGTTGTTTGAAGCATTATCATTCTTGCTTGATGGTTCACCTGCATATCCAAGACCTAATTTATCAAGAGGAGATATTTGATGACTTAGGATTTCCTCTAGGGTTTGAGATGTTTTCAGGTTCTTATTTAGCGAGACAACGTATTTTTTAAGAGTGAAAAAATATCCTTTGAATTTTTCACAATCTTCATCTTTCATGACTAGTTGCTTCTTCATTTATTTCGTCATCCTTGTTGCTTCATGTGCTTTGATTTTAAGGGAGATGATATTTGATTTCATTATGAAGTTTTCTTCATACTACTTTGCTAGACTGCTCTCCATTTCTTCTTTTATTCTTATAGCTTCACATGTTTTGGCCTTGAGAATATTGATGTCTTATTTTAGTTTGAAGATTTCTTCATCCTTTTCTTCTAGTTGGCATATCAAGGTGTTTCTCTCCTTTTCTTCTTCATCAACTTCTCCTTCTATGAATTCAAAAGTTTCCATCACCTTCTCAGCTCCTTGTGCTTGTTTTATTGCTTCTTCTAGTTGAGATCTAAGAGAGGAGACCTCTTCCTTGTATTGACCAATCTCTACTTCAATATTGTTCAAGCTCTTAAGTCTTTGTTCAAGGTGGCTTGACAAAGTTTATTCCCTTTTCTTTTCCTTATCCAATTGATTTGTCATAAATATGACTTCTTCATGATGCTTTCTTTTGTTTTGATAAAATTCCTGCTTACGTTTGGCTAGCTCTTCATATATTTCTTGACGTTGAAGCTTGACAAGTTCAACTTCCTTCCTTGTCTTGTTTTGGTCACGAACTTGCACTTTCTTCTTTCGTTCCTCATTTTCCTTTTTCAAACTGTTAATCTCTTCCATGGAAGCCATAAGTTTATTCATAAGATATTCTTCAAATTATTCTTTAAAGTCTTCTTCGTTCTCTTTATCTTCTAGGTTTTCTTTAGCCTTGTTGTCATCTCTCTTATCTTTAACTTCCTTGATGGGTACTGGATTTCCTTCTTGCTTTCCATCATCTTCTTGAATAGAGGTCATGGTCAATGTTCCTTTTGAGTGAAGATCATGAATTTTTTCCCATATGTATTTTGGTGACGAACATTTTTCCAAATTGGCCTTTATAGAATCAGGTAGCCCATTCAAGATTGCTTTCATTTCTCTTGTATTATACTCCTTGGATTCCCCTTCCATCACACTATCATTAATCACAGATTTCGATATTTCAACACCATGAGTCTTTAAGAAATTTCTCATTATTTCCTCCCATATATCAAATTTTCCATTGAACAATAGAACCTTCGCAAATTGATTGAATTCAATTTCGATGGTTGATGAAGGAACATCTTTAGAAGGATTGAAGACTTTCTTCGTTGGCTTTTCCATTTTTGTTCTAAGGATAAACCTTCAAGTTGTTAGGCTTTGAGTAAAGGTACTGGCTTTGATACCAATTGTTGGAAATACTGAGAGGAGGGGTGAATCAATATTTCTTTTCAATTTTTATTTTTACTAGTTAGATCACTTATATTTAGAACACAAAATGAATAAATAATAATAAATACTTTTATTATTCACAATAAATCAAGTAAAATATTTGTGTAAGGCTCCAACCCTAGATGAAGACACCAATCTTCAATTTCCCAGGCTCCAACCTGTATTATGCCAAGCACCGACTTGGACTTCCCAAGGCTCCAAACTTGTCAATTTGAGGCACCAACCTCTAGGGCTCCAACCCTATCTCTGTTACAAGCTTTGACCTAGTTTCTTGAGGACTCCTATCCTCTAGGGCTCCAACCCTATCTTCCAAGGCACCAACCTTGTCTCTATGAGGCTCCAACCTCTTGGGCTCCAACCCTTAGCTTCACTTCATCAAGATGTGTTTGGTTATTCTTCACAACTCCCAATGTCTTCTTCAACGAGCCCTGTCAATATTTGGCTATCCCTTCACTTAATATTCATGTCACATCATCACTAACAACCTTTATCTCTTATAAGGTGTCACCACTGCACTTCATTATCCCTAAGAAAATTCTCTAAGTCACCTCATGATAATATCATGGTCTCCAATGATCTCCACAAATATTTAATATGTCTTCAAGGTAATCCAACATGTATTTCAATATTTTTCAAGAGTGTCTTCACAATGGCTTCAAGGAAAATCTATGATGTCTTCTTTAATATGCGTGCATCCCACTCTTAGAGTATTCTTCGATAGGATCTCAAAAATTGAAGTGTCCTTCAATCATGCTTCAATATAGGATCAATATTCAAATAGGTATCCAACATGTGACTACACACACTGAAGCCATCACATGCCATTGTTCAAGGTATGTCTAAGAGAATGTAGTTTTGAGCTTGAAACCGAGGTTGCATTGAGCTCTCCTTAAGGAAATTGCCCACAGATCGAGGTCTTGAAGTTTATCCACAGCAAGAGTAAGCTACAAGATGTAGGTCCGAGCTAGAATGATACTTAAATTATCCACTGCTCATAGATCTGAGCTTCAATTAGGAGTTGTCATAGGTGGCTTTGCTCCTAAATATTTCCACTGGTTCGAGCTTCAAGGAGGTGTATTAACTCTGTTGTATCTAAACTGCATTCAACACAAAACTGTGGTAAATTATCCGAGCTATATATACTTGTCACAAGTCCTTGTTATTGTTGTATAGAAGAAGATCTGAACTTCTTTTATGACTTGAAACCATAAGTTTGAGCTCCTTTACCGTGCTATGTGCATTGTGACTAGGTCTGAGCCCCTTAAACAGGTCTGTATCTCTTTAAAACATGTCTGATTATTTCTAGCAAGTTCGAGATTGAGGAGATGACCCTAAAACAAAAAAAATTGGTTCATTCATATACCTGTCCACACTTCTCTTCAGGTTCTAATTTTCCCACAGCTTGAAGGTCTTCAACTGAGCCACTAACCTTTAATAAGGGCAGCAATCCGAGGTCCAAACATAGAAATTTTTCCAAATTTATGTTTACCACAAGTGATGGTTTATACACCTGTCCATAGGTATCTCCAAGATAACCCAAAAATTATCCCAAACAGAAATGTCTATGTCATACTTGAATTCCTATCTACCTCTGTGTCTTCCTATGATCTTCTCCGAATTTCAGACCTTTGTAATTTTCGCAGAATTGGACGATGAATGAATAAATTCATTTTTATATTTATATTGGTTCAAATGTTTTGAAGAGACATGTATATTGGTAAAGGGGGCCGACATGATCATAGGTCAGCTTGCCATAAAATATATATTTCCTTAAATTAAAAAATTAATATTTCCCAAAATTCTTGCAGTTTATGGCCAATTAAGAGCTCGTTAGAAAGATAAATTTATGCTCTAAAAGGTGTCATAGGCATCATAGTTAAATTCTACCTCTAAGGTAGTAATTTTTTTTTTTAATGTGACTGGTCATTTATTGGTGCATAAATGGAGGTTCCTCTTAGTAGGCAATGTAGACATCTTCATGGATGGGCTTCCTCTTATTAGGCTTCTTCATCATAGGCTCATGATGTCATCAAGTGTTCTCAATGTCATTTCCCTAGTCATTTTCCACATCATTAAATGGTCCTCTTGACATCATGATGGATCCAATCTTATTTATTAAGAGTAAGCACATCATCGTTAATGGCATCCTTATTAACCAAGAGGCGTGACATCATCATCTGGAACTAGGCATCTCAAGAATACTGAAATCTCATTCAATGTCATATTTACATCAATGAAAACCTTAGACCAACATTCCTAACCAAAGAAAGGTATTCCTAAGGATTAGTCTAAACTAGGTAATGTACCAAAGAGGGAAGGCTTTTCTAGATT
This sequence comes from Pinus albicaulis, assembly GCA_034641835.2. NCBI lineage: Eukaryota > Viridiplantae > Streptophyta > Pinopsida > Pinales > Pinaceae > Pinus > Pinus albicaulis. The sequence goes on from CM076581.1 coordinate 998,225,767, forward strand.
GTATCAACAAAAGAATTCATCAATTACACTATCCATTTAGAGTATGAAGAAAAGCTTCAATTATGAGTGGATAGTGGATCAAATTTTTAATTTTGAACGAACTTCAATGTGTCTAACTTAGAGAAGTAAAGCTCATTTAACACTCCCCGATGGGGGTGTTATTACTAATGTGATGGATTTGTAGGAGGTTGCACCATCCACCTCCCAAGTGTATTGTTAATTTAAGATGCACAGGTCGTTGCAACCGTCAACTTGTGGAAGCATGGATGGTTATATGTGGATTCGTTTTCTTTAAATGTCATTTCCTAGGTTTGTTTTGGAGTTTGAAGAGGTAAGTGTGAGCAAAGGTGATGGAAAACCCTATGTTGAAGAATGTAACTAGGTTCGGTCTTCATAAATTGTACTTGAGTCAATACTTATTGTACTTATCAAAAGAATAAATAAAATAATTTTATATTATTTTTAAATGACTTATTATAGCATGGGTTTCATGCTTAGGTCATATTTATTTTAGGTCAATGCCCCTATTGTGGACTTATAGGTTTTATTCTGAGTCTATAGATTTATTGCATATTTAAATTTATCCATCCTGGGTTTTTGAATCATGAAATTAGGCCACGTATTGAGTAAAATATGATTTATGAAGTCTCCACACCAAGTCGGCCTTAAGGTGATCAATTCTGCCCCAAGCCCAAGAATTTCATCTCATCTCAAGCCTATATATACAGTGGAATCGAACTCAATTGGAACCATCTCACTGCAACATATAAATTCGATTTTGAAACCATAAGAAGGAAAAATTGTGAATTGGAGAAGAAGGATTGTTTGGATTCATTTTTGGGCAAGCTTATTGAGTTGAATAAAATCAAAATTTTGGCACCACTCTCTCTACATTTTGAGCTATATTTTGGGAGATAGAAGTTCTCAAATTTTTACTGCAACAATTGTTGCATCAGGTGCTGCCAAGGTGTTGCTGCTAAGAGAAGAGAAAGTATAAGTTTGTTTTGTTGAGTGTTATTGCTTGGAGAAGTTGTATTGGGCCTAAATCAAAGTCTTTGAAGATATATCGAAGTCTCTACCTCAATATCAAAGTCTCAAGAATCAAGGTCAAAGTTCCAGGTCATCATAGTACTACTACTGCCAGATTCAAGAATGATCACAAGGAATGCTGACTTAGTGTGGAGGAAGTCCGAGTCAAGGTCTTGAGTCTCAAGAATCACTTTTGAAGGAATAATTGCTGATTGGATTTTCCCCAAGAGTGGGGTTTTTCCCTGGTTGCTGGCCTACATCTGGTGTCCTTGATCTATGTGTATTTTCTTTGATATTTTCTTGATGAACTAATAAGAATAAAGTTAAAAAGAAAATAATAAGAACTAAAGAAGATCACAAGTAAATAATCAATATCAAGAGGATCTTTATGCCTTTTTTATTCTCTAACATGGTATCAGAGCTTTGGTTAAAGAAGAAGGAAAAATGCGGTCTCAAGGAATTACAAGGAAGTCATAAGAAGTTCACTAGAGGGAAGAAGTATCCAATATATTCAAGAAATATGTATAACACTATCAAGGGAGAGAACAAGCTTGAAGGAGCTGCAAATTATAGATGTTTGAAGAAAAGGACTGACATCATCCTTGAAAAGAGCAATGTATTAGATTTAGTCAAAGGAAAAATGAAAAGGCCTACAAAAGAATAAAGTGATGCTGAAAAAGTAAAGTATATAGAATTGGAATTAGTAGCTATGGATTTGATGGTTGAAGGCATAAAGGAAAATATTCTCCCCTTCATAGCAAACATTGGTCATGCTCACGAAATGTATGAGGCTTTGTCAAAACTATTCACCATAAAAAACATTAGAAAAGTGGCAAGTCTGAAGAATGAACTAAGAACTACTAAGTTGACAAAGGAGGATATTTTTTCCTCTTTCTTTGTGAGGATATAAAAGATAAGGGATGAGATTCTTGCCATTGATGAAATAGTGCTAGATAAAGAACTATTGATTACAACCATTCTAGGACTACCACATTCTTGGGGTTCCTTTTGTAGAAATTTGAATAACTGATATATTAGTCACCGAGATTCTTCTAATCACACACTATTTTAGCTTCATGCATAATACAAAATCTCTTCTACCATTGATCATCACATGCGAAAATAAAATCAATTGCATTGTTAGGTCCCTATATCACTAGTATAGCCCCTTATTATTGTTAGTTTAAACCCCTTATTGTTATTATTGTACCCTTGTAACCCCCATTTTGTTATTATTGTGCCCTTAAATTATTAATAATAGGTTTTACCAGATTACATTATGTCTTCATGGACTCATATAGAAAGGAGGTTTGTGAATTGGTGTATCATCCAAGAATTGCACGATGTAATGTATTGGAGGTTGCCCCTGAAGTGGCTTTTATTTTGCTAAGGCGATATTCTCTTTATTCTTACTTTTTGAAGCCGGTTACACAACAACTTGGTATCGTAGTCAGATTCTAGGTTTCTTATCAGTTCAAAACAGTGTCATCGTGGTGCATTTTCGAAGTATAATCGTTTACTTAAGCTTCGTACGCTGAAAGTTTTAGGTGCGGGTTGAAATCTTTGAGGAAGGTTGTTCAAACATTTTGTGATCTGTCTGCAATATTTGAGGAGACATTTAATGGAAGTTAGGTATTGTTTTGTGTTCATAAATGTGTCATCGTAAATGGTAATTATAATTTTTTTACCAAGGGTCGAGTCTGAAATTCAGTGAAAGTGTTTGAACCGAGAAATTCGTCAAAAAAATTTCAGAACTTGGTTCGCAATATTTTTTGAGATATGATCTGTGGAAGGTAGTGCTTTTTCAGGCTCCTGAATTTCATCTCAAAGAGGTGATCGTGGGAAAAGTTCAATAACTCTCTCTCTGAAGATTGGATTGGAGTGCCCTCAAAAGTGGTCACAAGTACACAGCCTGTAGTTTCTTCGCTATCAATTTCAGAGACAAAGGACAAAACAGTGACACGTGGCAAGTCGTACAAGTTCGCTCTACTGAACCAGTCCAGAATTAGGTCATTGTGGGAGATTGGACACAACTTTGTCTTGGAGAATCAAAATCAGGTCAGACCTGTGGCATTTGAAAGAAGCTTCAGAGGGCTACTATAGGGCTGAATTTCAGATATTGAAGATTTTCAATTACAGAGATAATTCAATTTCAATATCGAGCTCCTAAAAGCTAGTAAAAGGTGTGTATTTATTTCCGAATTGCATAAGTCTTGTTTGAAGAATCAAGTTGAATTGATTCCAAGGGCATCTTGTAGAATAGATATCAATATTGGATTCTAAAATGGCCCCTAAAAAGAATTTAACACCCATTAAGCCTTCAGAAGGCTCTACTATGACTCATGAAGATGAAGAATTGCAACATGATCTATCAAAATTACAAGAGCAAATGCAACAGTTTTCACTCTCGCAAAGAGCAACAAAAAATGAAATGGAAGTTTTGAAGAAAGGCATGGAAGTGAAGATGGACGTTTTGAAGAAAGGCATGGAAGCTAAAATGGATGGCGTGGAAGCTAAGATGGATGGCGTGGAAGCTAAGATGGATGACATGAAAGACAACATGGAAAACATGAAGAGTGATCTAAAAGCATACATGGAAGGCTTGATGACAAGCTTAAAACCAGAAATGATTCCTAATGGCGGAAATATAGGAGAAGAACCTCCTGAGGAGAACAAAATAAATGTTAATCATGATTTCATAAACTCGAATGTTGGCGGGAAGAACCACCATATTCCAAAAATGGATATGAGGAAGTTTGATGGAAAGGATCCTGTAACATGGATACTACAGATGGAGCAATATTTTGATCTCCATAACGTGCAAAACACACAAAAGGTACGCATTGCAACTTCAAAAAAATTTCAGAACTTGGTTCGCAATATTTTTGGAGATATGATTCAGAAGGTAGTGCTTTTTCAAAGCTCCTGAATTTCATTCTAAAGAGGTGATCGTGGGAAAAAGTTCAATAACTCTCTCTCTGGGGATCGGATTGGAGTGCCGTAAAAAGTGGTCACAATTAAACAGACTGTAGTTTCTTGGCTATCAATTTTAGAGACAAAGGAAAAACAGTGACATGTGGAAAGTCGTACAAGTTCACTCTACTAAACTAGTCCATAATTAGATCATTGTGGGAGATTGGACACAACTTTGTCTTGGAGAATCCAAATCAGGTCACACTTGTGGAATTCAAAGGAGAATTCAGAGGGATAATTCAGTGCTAAATGTCAGATATAGAATGATTGGAGGCACGAGATACAATTTCAATATCGAGCTCCTCAAAGCTAGTAAAAGGTGTGTATTTTTTTTCCGAATTGCATAAGTCTTGCTTGAAGAATCAAGTTGAATTGATTGCAAGGGCCTATTGTAGAATAGATATCAATATTGGAGTCTGAAATGGCCCCTAAAAAGAATTCAACACCCATTAAGCCTTTAGAAGGCTCTACTATTACTCATGAAGATGAAGAATGGCAACATGACATGTCAAAATTACAAGAGCAAATGCAACAAATTTCCCTCTCGCAAAGAACAACAAAAAATGAAATGGAAGTTTTGAAGAAAGGCATGGAAGTGAAGATGGACGGTTTGAAGAAAGGCATGGAAGTGAATATGGACGGTTTGAAGAAAGGCGTGGAAACTAAGATGAATGGTTTGGAAGCTAAGATGGATGGCATGGAAGTCGGCATGGAAGCTAAGATGGATGACATGAAGAATGATCTAAAAGCATACATGGAAGGCTTGATGACAAGCTTAAAACCAGAAATGATTCCTAATGGCGGAAATATAGGAGAAGAACCTCCCGATGAGAACAAAATAAATGTTAATCATGATTCCATAAACTCGAATGTTGGCGGAAAGAACCACCATATTCCAAAAATGGATATGAGGAAGTTTTATGGAAAGGATCCTGTAACATGGATACTACAGATGGAGCAATATTTTGATCTCCATGACGTGCAAAACACGCAAAAGGTACGCATTGCAACTTTACATTTAGAACAAAATACATTTGTATGGTATCAATGGCTTTGCTCCCGTAAAAAAATTGTCACTTGGTCAATTTTTACGGAGGAAATGACAGCACATTATGAGGATACAAAGAGCAACACCTTCTTTAGCCAATTGATAAATCTCAAACAAAAGGGTTTAGTGGGGCAGCACATTGAGGACTTCCAAAAATTGAATACAAGGGTAACTAATATTCCAGAGGAACACAGGATTGATCTCTTCTTAGGTACTCTAAAGGATAACATCCAACATGAAGTTCGTGTTTTGGAACCTGATTCATTGGAGAAGGCAGTCAGGTTGGCAAGAAAAGTTGAATGTAAAATTATGGCGACAAGGAAGCCTACCACTCAATTCTATAAAGAAGGAAGTGTTGCTACGCCTAGATTTCCACAACCTACAAGGTTGACACCACAACAATTGGAAGAAAAAAGAGCAAAGGGCTTTGCTACAGTTGTGATAGCAAATACACTAAAGGTCATAAGTGTGCTGAGAAGAAATTATTTTACATAGATTGTGAAGAGGAAGAAGAAAATGAACAAGAAGAGGATATACACCTGGAACCAGCCCTAGAAGAGGAAGAAATGAGTCCGACCATATCGTGTAATGCATCGGCAGGAATTACCACTCCTCAAACTCTCAAGATAGAAGGACATATCAAGAAGAAAAAGGTAATAGTGTTGATTGATTCAGGTAGCACCCATAATTTTATTCATTGTAAGGTAGCCAAGGAATTAAATTGTTTCCTATACCCAACACTAGAATGTCAAGTGATTGTTGCAAATGGAGGAACTATAAATTGCTCTGGAAAATGCCATAATATCAAGCTAACCATGGGGGAATATGTATTGACTAGTCCAATGATTTCCATTCCTATGGGAGGTGCCGATGTTGTACTAGGAGTACAATGGTTACAATCTTTGGGGACGGTAGCTTTTAATTTTCAAGAACTTTTCTTGAAATTTTTTTCAGAAGGAAAGGAAGTCGAATTACGGGGTATTGAAGGGAAGCCAGGAAGGATAATAAGCTCTAATGTCATGACAAAGTTTCTAAAGAAAGAACAACGAGGCGTAATTGCACAATTATGCTCACTAGAAGTTCCGACATCAAAATCATCTATTTCTGCAGATCTCCAACAAGTCTTGGACAATCATTCCAAGGTGTTTGAATCTCCCAAAGGACTCCCACCTATTCGTGATCATGATCATGCTATTCATTTGATTCCAGGAAGTGTTCCTCCAAACATCAGGCCTTATAGATATCCTTACTTCCAAAAGAGCGAAATTGAACGTATGATTGCAGAAATGTTAGAGGCGGGTAAAATTCAACCTAGTCAAAGTTCTTTCTCTGCTCCTGTAGTATTGGTACACAAGAAGGATGGATCATGGCGAATGTGTCCGGATTATAGGGAGCTCAATAAGCTCACCATTAAAGATAAATTTCCCATTCCTGTGATTGATGAATTATTGGATGAATTACATGGAGCAATTTATTTTACCAAGTTGGATCTTCGCTCAGGATATCATCATTGGAGTACAAGAGGTGGAATATCTGGGTCATATTGTATCTCACGAGGGTGTTAAAGTGGACCCTAACAAAATTAAAGCCATTAAGGAATGGAAAGTTCCCACAACCATAAAGCAGTTGCGAGGATTTCTCGGGTTAACAGGTATTATCGCAAGTTTGTTAAGAATTATGGGAGAATAGCAGCACCTCTAACAACATTATTGAAGAAAGATGCATTTTCATGGACTCCTGAAGCAACTAAGGCCTTTGAACGCCTTAAAGAGGCAATGTGCCTAGCACCGGTCTTAGCTACACCAGACTTCACAAAAACCTTTATTGTGGAATGTGATGCCTCAGGAAATGGAATTGGTGCAGTTTTAATGCAGGAAGGAAGACCCACTGCTTTTGAAAGTCGTCCAATCAAAGGAAAGTATTTACAGAAACCTATTTATGAGAAGGAAATGTTAGCAATACTGCATGCACTAAAGAAATGGCGAACTTACCTAATGGGAAGACACTTCAAGGTAAAAACTGATCATGATAGTCTTAAACACTTTTTGGAACAAAGACTATCTTTAGAAGAGCAGCAAAATGGGTCACAAAGATGTTGGGTTATGAATTTGAAATAATATACAAAAAAGGGAAGCTCAATGTTGTTGCAGATGCACTCTCAAGAAATAATGAAGAGGTGGAAGCATTGCTTTGTGCCATTTCTATTATCCAACCAGATTGGATAACTGAAGCAAGAGATGAATGGAAGAAGGACAAAGATGTATGGACACTCATTCAAAAGTTGCAGCAAGATCCTAGTACATCCGATACATTTAGTTGGAAAAATGATTCCTTATGGTACAAAGATCGCTTATATCTTTGTAAGAATTCCCAACTAAAACAAAAGATTCTTCTGGAATTGCACACTTCTCCTTTAGGAGGACACTCAGATTTTTAAAAACTTACCACAGGGTGAAGAAAGAATTTTTTTGGGATGGCCTTAAATCTGATATTCGAAAGTTTGTGGCGGAATGTTTGGTCTGCCAGCAGAATAAAGTGGAAACAATTAAGACCCCAGGACTTCTACAACCTTTATCCATTCCAAGTCAACGTTGGGAGGAGATTTCAATGGATTTTATCACAGGTTTACCTAAGTCCGAAGGAAAGAGTGTCAACATGGTGGTAGTTGATAGACTTACCAAGTATGCACACTTTTGTGCATTATCTCATCCATTTAAAGCAAGTACAGTTGCTACTACATTTATGGATAGAATTCAAAAGCTACATGGAAGCTCAAGGGTTATTGTGAGCGACAGAGATCCCATTTTTACTGGAAATTTTTGGACGGAGTTATTTTCTTGTTTGGGTACTCAATTAGCTCATAGCTCATCTTATCATCCTCAATCTGATGGTCAAACTGAGATATTAAATAAATGTTTGGAAGGATATCTTCGTTGTTTTGTATCTGATAAACAAACACAATGGGTCAAGTGTTTACCTCTCGCTGAATGGTGGTATAACACTTCCTTCCATACTGCAGCAAAAATGACCCCATTTATGGCACTTTATGGATATCATCCACCATCCATCACATCATCTTTAAGGGAAAATTCGAAGGTTAAAGTAGTGGAAGATCACATCGAGCATCAGCAAGAAGTTCTCCAACTCTTAAAGGATAACCTGAATTTGGCACAAAATCGAATGAAACAACAGGCAGATCAACATCGCAGCCAGAGAAGTTTTGATGTAGGAGATTGGGTATTTTTACGGCTACAACCATATAAACAAATTTCCCTCAAGCAAGCTAAGAAGGATAATAAATTATCGCCAAAGTACTATGGTCCTTACAAGGTGTTGCAAAATATTGGTACTATGGCATACAAATTGGAGCTTCCCGCTTCTTCGCGAGTACATCCAGTTTTCCATGTTTCATGCTTAAAGAAGGTTATAGGTGAAAATCTTCCAGTTCAAACAATATTGCCAGAACTTGATGAGGAAGGAAAAATCATATTGGAACCGGAAGCGGTCACGGAAACAAGAACTCGACAACTACGTAATCGATCAATTTCAGAGTATCTCATCAAGTGGAAGAACTTACCCACTGAAGATTCTACATGGGAGGATGATAATTTTATACAGAAGCACCCAGAGCTACTCAAGCGTTGAGGACAACACTTTTTTGAAGGAGAGGGCATGTTAGGTCCCTATATTACTAGTATAGTCCCTTATTGTTGTTAGTGTAACCCCCTTATTGTTATTATTGTACCCTTGTAACCCCATTTGGTTATTATTATGCCCTTAAATTATTATTGTTAGGTCGGCTAGGATTACATTGTGGCCCACTAGGATTACATTATGGCCCCATGGACTCCTATATATAGAAAGGAGGTTTTGTGAATTGTATCATCGAAGAATTGTGCATTTATGTAATGTATTGGAGGTTGCCCCCTCGAAGTGGCTTATTTCTAAGGCGTTTATATCTCTTTTCTTCTACTTTTGAAGCTGGTTACACAACAGGAAGAGGTGCTCCCCCTCCTCTAGACCCTTAGGTTCCACATTTTGGAGCTTGGTGGTGGCTACCATCACATTGGGTTCAATGTCAATGATCTACTTTCCTTTGTTGGTTCCCTTATCTGGTTCCAACTTAGAATCAAATCATGCATCCATCTCTGTGTCTTTCATCTCGACCACTAGTGCCTACTTCACACGACATTCTTTCGTGTTGTGAGTGGGAGTTTTATGGAACTCACACCACTTTCTGGTATCTTTCTTATCCTTTCTATTTTATTGGCTTGTGGCTTCAAGGAGTTTTCCTGGGGGGTCGTGACCTGACTCTACCCTTTTATCTGTGGCTTGGGGGTGCCTTTGCTCTGCTTTGAGTTCGCAGATCCAAAGTCTCGCTTCTTCTACATGAATTTATGCTCAATCTTGGCAGCATATCAGTATGATGCACCAAGTAAGGAGATTTCTTGGAACTCCATTTACTCCTGAATGTATTTGTGTGAACAACTGTGGTACTTAAGCACCAGATGTTTCTCAAAATATTTGATACCTAACTTTGTGCGCAGGATATGGAAAAAATTTGTTCTATCATATACATATTGATCTTGTCGCTGTCGTAATCTAGTACATTGTATGTACTTGTCCTCATAGCTCCGAATAGGGTAATACTATTCCTTTATGGAATCTCATAAATAATTCCAAGTGGGATTGGCTAAAAACATTGAGGGTTCTCTCTCGTCGCTCTATTCACAGTAGATTTCCCACTAGTACTAGTGAAAATTTAATATTTTCCCTATTCTAAAAATCAGGAACTGAAAAATATCCTTCTAATAGATTTAACCATCTATCTATGACATCTGCATATATCTGACCTTTAAATATGGGAATGTAAAAGTTTACTTGTACCTTGAAGGGAGTGGCACCTCGAGAGTGGCTGCCGGAAGAAGATGCATCACTTGTCGGCATCCGTCGAAGGATACGGGAAAATTTGTTGATCATCGTGTTACTTTGTCGCTTGAGGGCTTCTTCAAGAAATATTTTGCAAGGATATCCTGCTGCCTCATCTTTATTTTCTTTTTCCATGCGAGGCCAGTCTTGTAAAATTTCAACCATTTCAAGCCCTAAATAATTATACCCCGGCCACGTTGGGGACATGCAAAGAAAACCAGATAAACGACAGACCACTATGATACCATTGATCCAAACTTATGCAAGAATGTATCTATAGAGGTGCAAAAAAAAAAATATTCATTTCATTAATATAAAATAACTAAAAGATGCTTACATACAAATTGGAAATAAACTATATCGAGCCATGGTAGCTTATCTCTGAGCAGAGATTTGGAAACTACATTCCTCTCAAATGTGTTGCAATGAGGCTCAAAGTCCTATTTATTATTGAGAAACAATTAAAAACCCTAAACATCCAAAAACCTAACCTTATGAGATGAAGAACCAAAACTTTGGGCCTCGTTGGGGTAAATTGGTACAAAATATTCTGAGGGTCGTAACTTTGGCACACGTTCTCTATTTGACACAGATGATACCTCATTAGAAATATCTATTTGAGGACTGATATTGCATCTAAATTCACATGCAAGTAGATATTTCTCCTTGATCTCATGTCCAAATCATATTACCAGACAACAAAAAGAGAGACCAATAGATATATGATAGTGTCCCAACCTAAATGATCAAACATGCATCAAGCATTTGGTTCTATATACTACAAGAAAATATGTGTGCACCTGGCCTCCTTGTAGATTGGGGAAGGATTTTGAGTCTGATGCAGATTCCTGTGCTCCACTCAAGCAATCTACCTTGTCCACACCTGATCTTAATCCCTACACACAACGATAACAAACAGAGACAACAAGTGACCTTCATCGGAAGGTCATTAGATAAAAATATCATAGAAACAAATATAAAGAATCCTTAATATAGATAGATACAGGGAAGGAACATGTATTTATATTAATCATCGAAAAATCATATTACAACCATATACCTTCACCTCAAAGCCTCCTCTCCACAATCTGAAAAAGTCTCCCCACTATAACAAGGGAATGAGAATGAAGAGAAATAATAAAACAATAAGATCCTCACACACTATCTCTCTAGCAGAAAAATATAAGCGTAGAATCAAGAAATATATCTCACAAAAAACTCGTCTCTCCAAAACTAGCAGAAGAGAGGTCCCAAGAGGATGAATGTAGACACTTAGGATGTTGAGAAGTTATGGAAACTTATAAATGATATGTCTTGGCCAAGTCGAAGAAGTGATGAGTCAAAATGATCTACTAGGGACCAAGAAACTCTAGAATACATCCCCATTCATAGACATAGAAAAGAGTGAATAAGGCCATAGTTGCATGCAAAAGGAAGGGATAGAAGAAACTGGGAGGTTCTAGTTGCTCTCAAAGGCCTCCATCCATGCGACTAGGAAGTATGACTAGAAAAAAGAGGGTATAAGGCCTGGAAAAATTCAAACAACCGTGAGGACTAATGAACACTAACCCTAGGGGGTAAAATAGGCTAATAACAGCTATAATTTTTGAAAAAAAAATCTCATTTTCCTGTTTTCCAAAAAAACATCATTTGCAGCCTCAAAACGACTCCAGAAGTTCATGACCCAAAAAATATCAAAAATAGTAAATTGTGCTACAATTACAGAAATTGAAAGAAATAATGGTACAATGGTGGGGTTCTAGGTGGAATATGAGGATGGCCACCAATATCCACCTGGATCAGTCCTCCCCCATTAGGAATAAATGGTCCCCATTGCGTTTAGTGCCTCCATGAGATAGGGTGCAAGCTAAGAAATGGTGGAATGATGAACTTGAAAGCATTGTTTTTGAAAACATTAGTGATGGTGTAAGTCCCATAACAGAGTGAGCGAAGCTTGTGATGGGCACCAATGAGGCACTCCTTCTACATAAGTAAATAAACGTTTTCGCCCACCTGGAACTTGTGTGAAACTCGATATTGATCATGAAACTATTTATTCTTAGCATTTGATTTGTCCAATATGTCATGGACCTTCTAGTGGATGTTCTAAATGTATTCAATGAAGTTGGTAGCCATATAAGATTTGGATTGGACATGAGCCAAATCTTCCTGAGAAGCTGCAAGTGGTATGACAACATCAATGGGACATAGCGAATGGAATCTCGATCCCACCTGAAAGGGGTTGTGGTTAGTTGAGATGCGAAGAGCTCTTTTGTAGCTATTTTGTGCATAGGGAAGGGTTTGATCCCATGTGTGTGGATAATTCTAGTTTTACATGTATAATATGTGCATGATCATCCTGTTGACGACCTCCGTATGGCCATCAATTTGGGGGTGGAAGGTCGTGGACTCAATGAGGTTGGTATCCAATAAAGACTAGAGGCTTGACTAGAATGTACTTAGAAACCTGCTATCCCAATATGCGAAAATGGACTATGGGATCCCAAAGTGTACCCATACTCATTCAAAGATGAGTTTGGAAGTGGATTTTGCTATGATACTCTTCTTACAGGCTGCAAGAATGGTCATCTTAGAGAATTTGTCGACGACGATGAAAACATTGTCATTGCCATGCTTGGTAAAAGGAAGACCTGACATGTAATCCATGGAGATAGATGCCCACTACCATCTAGGAGTAGGAATAGGAGTATACATACCTTTCTTCTTTATTGTAGGTTTGATATTTGTTCCAGGATGTGCAAGATCTGGTGTATTTCCCAACATTCTATTGAAATTTCGACCAACAAAAAAACTTTTGCAACACTGCCACTGTCTTTTCTACTCCAAAATGTCTAGTGACCTAACTATAATGTGCCTCCCAAATCATCTTAGCACACTCTCTTGAAGGAACACAAGGGTGTCCTAGGTGGCATAACAATGCATTCTAGAGGTGAAAGTATATAACTTTCTTACCTTCCAGGAGCATCTGGTATGTGGTGCCAAATTCTGGACCACTCTTGTAAATATGCGTCCATCCGGAAGTCTCATTCCCACAAGAGTTGAGGACAGTGGTCAACTCCATAAATGACGATTGGATGAGGAATTTTGAAACAATATTGGTGTTTCCCTTCTCGTAATTAATATTCAAATGTAACTGTGTTAGATATGTGGACCATTTATGATGGCGATAGTTCTGAAAATTTCCTTGTGTCTGTATGAACTGTAGTGGTCAGTGGTCTGTGTGGATGACCGTTTCCTTTCCCATAATGAAATGCTTCAATTATCGGCAGACCTGCACAATGGAACACATATCTTTGTCAATGGTGTAATACTTTCAAATTGTATCTGAAAGTGTCTCATTGTGATATTCCACTGGATGCACCTACTAGGTAAGAACTACAACAACAACATAGTTGAAGGCATCTGTCTCAAATTCAAAAGATTGCTACAGATCTGGTAATGTGAGCACTAGTGCAGATTAGAGGCGATGATTCAACTTAGTAAATTCTTTATGTTGGGATTTAGACTAAAATAAATTTTCTTTCGCTCCACCCTCGGTGACTTGACTCAAAGGCCAAGTGATATGAGAAATCCCAACATGAACTTGTGATAGAAATTGGCATTGCCAAAAAACCTGCGGAGATCTATTAGAGTGGTTGGGGCTGACCAATCCCAAATAAATTGTATCTTTTTTGGGTTAACATGCACACTATGCTCATGAATGTTGTACCTCAGATATTGAACCTGGGTCATAACAAAAATTCATTTCTCCAAATTGGCACACAATTTGTGTTGCTGCATGGTTTGGAGGACTTGTCGAATATGGTGTATGTGCTCTTCCCAACTCTGGTTGAAGATCAGTATGTCATCTAGATATACTACCAAAAACTAGTTGGTGAAGGGTCATAAGATGTCATCCATCAACAGCATGAAGGTTACGAGGGCAGAGGAAGAGGCTGAGGATGTGGATCAACTGGTCGAGGAAGAGGACAATTTATTTGCTATAACTGCGGAGATGCTGGTCACTATGCACACGACTGTCCTAATCCTGCATGAAAGTCATGCAAGTATTGTAGACTAATTGATCATGTGATAGAAGATTGTCCCATCATGATTGCTAAAATTCAGGAGAAGAAGACGAATAATCCAACAAAAAATATTCATATGGTTAGAGAAAAAAACCGTGAAGAAGCTCCTAGTGTGAATGTGGTTACTAGGAGTGGTGTAGCAACTAATGAAGATAAAGGAAATAAACCATCCACTGATGTATGGATCCGTAAGGCACCTGAAGAAAAGAAGGATTTGATCTACAACACGCAAAGGAGACCTTTGTTGAAGCGTGAAAATACTTTGTAGAAGGTAGTGCATCAACATTAGGTAGACCAATGAAGGGAACAGGAGGAGATGAAGAGATCAAACCATTTCTACAAGCATGCATAAAGTTACTGCACAACAAAAAGGCAATAGAAAATCTTCAGGCTCTGATAGATAATCGTGTAGAGAAGGAAAAACAAATGGTAGAGAAGAGATATGTCAATAAAATATACAAGAGTAAGAAGAGAACGGGTAGAGAGATGCGTATGACTGCGCAGATTGGTGCTTATGATATAGACCAGGTTATTCTAGATCTAGGATCGGATGCAAACATTCTACCTATGAAAAATTGGCAGTGCATGGGAGAACCCAAGCTGGAATGGTCTACCATTCAACTATGAATGGCTAATCAAGAGAAGATCATTCCATTAGGGTGGCTACCAAAATTTGTAGCCAATATCGAGGGTGTTAATGTGATGGAAGACTTTGAAGTCATACAAATAGTAGATGATACTGATTCTTATCCTGTGCTGCTAGGGTTGGATTGGGCTATTGACATGGATGGTGTCATAAACATGAAGAAAATAAGAATGGTATTTGAAAGCAACAGATTCAGGGTCATCATTCCTCTAGACCCTGTAGAAGGACAAAGACACACGGAGCCTATGCGTGCTAATGATGATATTGTTAAAATATATAAGTGGACTTTGTGCGAGGAATATTGGATTAACCCAACAACAGATGGAAATATTAACTGGGAGAAGGATAACTCTTGCTTTTTAGATCCTGATGAGGAATTAGAAAACTAACAGAATCGGTTGCATGAGGTATCTGCATTACGTTGTAATTGTGTGACCAAATTTCTATGATGTATAACATCTAAGGTATGTGAATTACCACACTATGATAGGTTAACTGATATAAACATGTTTATAGGGGAGCTTGAAAAGACTGTTCGTTAAGGACATAGATTCCATGATTTGGATCCTGGATTGTGCGCTACTCCAACAAGATGGTAGGAAACTCATAAAGAAAACATCGGAAATTGGGAAGAATGTGCATGCATGATGAGGTTATGGTCTAAATGTATAGTCATCAGAATATAAGACGTCTACTCTGGAAAAGATGATCTATGCAAAAATTTGGCTAGATGGAATCAGGTATGGGGCATAAAACCAAGACCTGAATGGGTCCACATGTTTATTCACACATTGGGGAAGGTACCTTCTGAATGGTATCTGGAGATAGAGGTACACCGAGGCACTAGTGAATGGTCTATGCTAACATAGAGTTTTATCCTTACATTCAGCTTTGAGAGTGGAATCGATAATATTGGCCAAGATTTGCATTATATTCAAGAAGTCATATTTTATACAACAAAGCCTGCAATCGAGTGCGCTCCACCAGCATGGGATGTACAGATGAAAGGTATTGTGAATTGCAGAAATATAACAATTGTGAAACCTAGGGGACAGTGCATAGTCACTGGAACCTCGATTTATCCCCCTGAAAATGCAAGAAAGGTGCGCTCAATGATTGGCCTCCCTAGGTACTATAGGAAGCACATTTAGAGCTATGAGTTGATAACTGATCCCATGACTAAATTACTCAGAAAGGGTGTGAAATTATATTGGGATGAAGAATGTTAGAAGAGTTTGTAGTTATTAAGGGTAGCCAAAGACACTACCCGTTATGCTTTGAATTACCTGATCAATAAACCTGTGTTGGGGGGGATGATCTGCATATTGTTTACGTTAACTCAGGAGTGCATGCACAACAAGGTGTGATGCGCACGTGGTAGCTACGTGAGGGGGTTGATTGGGTCGCAAAGGTGTCAAAAACTAGCCTTTGGAATAGTAAATATGGAAAAGACAACTTTATTACCGTTTATGGGAGCCTATAGGTTGCATTTAATGAAGGGAGCTTTCCATATTTGAGACTGTTTTGTCATTTATGGAGACATATTAATGCATAAGGAACCGCTGAAGATGCACCACAAGTATAAATATGACCTATGAGGTTGCAATAGTTACCTTTTATTTATGAGTGAATTATTTGCTTTGAGCTCTTTGATTTCTGCTGCATATTTTGTGTTTTTGTCTAGTTTGGATCTAGGATTCGAGGAAGCATTGCACTGTGTAGGGTTGGGTTACGTAATTCCATGCAGTATGAAAGCCACATGACCTGAAGATGACCCTATTTTTCCCGAGGTTCCTATTTTTGAAACACCTAAGCCCTCGAATTCTAAGAAGGGGCAGTCATTTGGTACAAGAAAATCCCTGAGGGAAAATACTTCGAAGCCGAAATCCACTATGAATGAGCATCTAAAAAGGCCCATGGTAGAGCTCCCATAAATTATTATGGAGGAAGAAGGGGATGTGGTCAAAGTGGCCCCATTCTCATGGCTATCGACCTATGTCGTGCCATGCAAACCGACGGTCGGAATTCCCAAAGATCTTGACAAAGTGCGCATGAGCATCCAAATGTCGTTGATCCCAGAAAATGTCCCGATGGAAGGGGACATGTTTGAAAAAGTTCCACAGATCAAAATGGGGGATTGGGACATTGTGGGTATCGAAAAATATCCTGAACTAATGCCAGTGCTTTACCTTGACCAAGTCCAGTATGAAGGGGGAATTGTGCGTCTAGAGCCAAAGAGATGGATGTTGGGTCTACATAAGGCAGGCCTGTTGAATTTATTACAGATCCCTCACTTTTGGCGCAACCCAATCAAATAAATCTGTGTCCAGATATTATTCATGCTAGTGCCTGATGATGCACTATGGTTGGGAGAGCGCATTCCAATCGATGCTGTATTGATCCATAGGATCAATGGTTTACCTGCTAAAGGCGCAGATCCAAATGCATATTTTGGAGGAAAAGCACAAGATAAATCTGTCACTGACTAGATCAAAAATAAGTATCAAGTCTTGTGGAAAAGTAGAGGATTTGTGGTAAGCAAGATAAATGACACAGATTTTCAATTTAACACGCTCATCTTGGCCTACAAAGTGATGCGCAAATGTAGACCAAAGGAGGTGCCCACGCATGCAATTTCTCTCGCAGGACAGTGTGAGAAAGGGGACATTTACAATTGGTCTCATTATTTGTGCAAGGAGTTTCTAGAAAATGTGTGCAAAGCCTAGGAAGAAGGCAAGCAATTTCACTATGCTTGGTTGCTACTGTTGATTGCCTTGATTGGGTGGAAGACCCCTGAGGAAACATAGTTTCCTGAGATCGAGCCACCAATGTGTGAGGCCACACGGTACATGACACTTTGGAATTCCTCAGACGCTGCACACGTTAAGGAGAATAATATTTTATGGGTCCTTTTTGATACCTTGCTATATCAGGCTGTGCAGTCTAAGCCAAGGCTATCTCTGAAGATATACGAAAAATATAAGATGATAGCTAACTTCAAGGTCACGTTCCACAATATGCACATCTGCGCAAAAGGCGTCGTGGAGGGAGTTTGGTACAAGTTACCATACTTAGTTATGGAATATGACCTAATCTGAATCATCGCAGAATGGCCTCCAGCATGGTTGGATTCTGGTGGGTCCCCTTCTATCTCCAAAACGTCGATGAAGTCGTGCACTGGCACTCAACTAGAGAAAACAATAGAGAAGTTGACTAAAAATCCTATAGAGAAAGAAACCAAACCAACCACCACTGGCGAGACTATCAACCTGGAGAAATATGTTGTGCTTGAGAAAAATGGTACTGCACCAAAATATACAGTGGAGGAGGTAGAAGCCCAGACTTATAAAGGTACAAAGCGCGGTTCTCAGGCTGTTGGTGGATCAAGGAAGAAGAGAAAGGGATTTAAAGAGACTAGAAAGGAGGTATTGAAGCCGACTGAGGACGATTTGAATGAGATTGCTAACACAATCACGTATGCGACTGAGGATCGCTGGTAAGACATGGAAGTGTAGTATAAGACTGCGTTGGAAGTTGTGCAGTTTGGGATATAGGAACTTAAAATGCAAGCGAGCCTGATTCAAGTGAGCGTTGCTCAGGCGAGCTAGACCCAGATGAGTGCATAAGTCACCAACGCCCATCCCTTGAATATAGCATTACCAGCCACCAGGGATGTCCGTCTTATGAAAATCCCCGCAACATCCATCCATGTGGACGCCAGTCGGCACGCTCAATTCCACGATACATGTCATATCAATATTAACTTGTCTGTTTTACTTGAAGGAAAGTTGCACTTGGTGCACACCATGATTGCTGACAAACTTCAGTTCTGGGAGGTTGTTGCTCATACATCTACTGTCGAATCCAAGAAGCAAGTCAAAGATGAAAAACAGAAACAACAAGACGTAGAAGTAGCATGCTGTGTAGCCGAAGCCCACTGCGCTGCGCTCGAAGCAAAAATAACAACTGTCTCAGAGGAAAATTTGGAAGGACTGGATGTTGCCTTGAAAGTATCGCACAGTGAAGTGCAGACTGTCTGTGGAGAGTTTGAACATCAAATCGCGGATCTGCAAATGAAGGTGCACTCTTAGACTCCACTTGAGGTCCGTGCAAAAAGTGCAACCGAAGTAAAGCAAGCTATAAATAGTATTGTTGCTGCAATCTTAGAATGTGATAGTCTTTTAGACGAGGCTATGGGCGTATTGATTTGAAATTGATTGTTAATTAATGTTGTGCTAATATCAGTTTTAGAATTAACATGAAAGTGATTTGGTTTTCTTATCATACAAGGGTTTATACATGTGTTTATGATTGACAATTCATTAAAATTGGTGATATTAAGTGTATTTCATGAACTTAAAAGCATAGAAACTCAAAGATGAACAGAAGCATAATAAAACACAACAAGCACAAATAACAGAGACGAATACACAATTTTTTGATGAAGGAGTTCACCCCTCCTGGGCTACATCTCCTTGGTCTAGCTTCATAGTGTGGGCCTTTGTATTAGCTTCAATTGTGAAAAAGTGTTGTTTATAGTCTCTTGTTGCCTCTGAAACCTACTCCAATGGATTCAAAACATCAAAATATACCAATAATGACTCTTTCTGAGCCAAAATTGGTCGAAAATTTCCTCAATTATGGCAAAACCAAATTTTCCTATTTTTTCTCTACTAATTCTAGAAGTCCGCCACTTAACTCCACTAAATGTAGAGATTTTGCCAAATCTGGCGAGTCTTCCAAAAACACTGCTAAGTTAAGCCACACTTAAATAGATATAAGCATGATTTTAAAGTGTAGTTAATGTGTCATTAGCGCAAAGAACATTTTTAGCACTAATCACGGGTTATGGTGCTAACCCGGATTAGTGGCATGATTAACGTCAATAAGCATGGCCTAAACTTCGTTTTAAAACTTTAACTCTCACTGGATTTTCTATCTTAGCCATTCGTCACAGCATGCAGACATGTGGGAGGGGACTGTCCCCCTCCAGACCCCCAAATCTAGCACTGGTAAACTTCAAATATAATCGGTGTCATTAATGGTTAAGGAACACTGCAGAAGGTGAGGTGGTAAGGTGTTGGACTATGGTGCAAGTGGTCGTGGGTTTGACCCGGACCCCGACCATATAATTTTTTTGAGTGCGCCAAAGGTTTGAACCATATTCTTCACTTTGGTTATAAATTTGTTTTGCGATATATATATATATATATATCTGTGTGTGTGTGTGTGTGTGTGTGTGTGTATTACACCCAAACTTCGACTATGGTTTCAACTTTGGAAATAAACATATATGCCCAAATTCGAACTTGTCATATAATATATCATGCCAACCAACCTTTCCATGTGGGGGGGCATGTGGCAGCCTCTAGCTGTGCCACGCGACCCTTCCCCATTGGTAAAAAATTCACCATTAAAAACATAATAATCCACCATATTAGAAATTTCCAACTTAGGAATAGGAGGAAAAATTCAACTTCCCCAAGCAACATTCATGAAGCTGACTCAAACACTTGTCATAGTGTCACTGGCTAAAAACTGGAGAATATTCCCTAAATATTCCTGAGGTGCTGACTGGACTGCCAAGTCACCAGTTTGTCACTATTCTGCACAATTTTTACCTGTTTTGGAGAATGAACAACATACCATATCTCACTGATACTAACTCAGATTTTGATAAAACGAGTTGCATTAGAATCCTGGTGACGAGCTCTATTTGGTCCCTCTAGTTTGAAGCATTTCTGAGCACTTTAATTTTTTATCTAAATGCTAAGGTTTTGATCATTCCTCCCCACTAGAAGCCTTTTGGACCCCAAAAGATACTATCAATTATTCAACAGGGTAGGGTGCAACTCTCTCACCCTTTCACAATAGATCCATTTGGCCTTTGAAGTATTTTTTCCCTTGAGTCCCACTCTAAGGTGTTCGACATTACCTCTTCTTGAAGTTTTGATTCTTCTGTCAAGTATGAGATATTTCTGAAGTTAGTCAAGATATTATGGTGAGAAATCATCTATTGATGGCAGTTGAACATGTTGTCCTTGATCAGAAATCAAAGGAGGCTCAAACAATCTCAAATTCTCAACATTAACAATAGAATATATTTGCATATAAGGAGGAAAATCTAGCTTAAATGCATTAGTACCAATATTTTCCAGAATTTTAAATGGACTATAACGGATTGGCTCAAGCTTTTTACCTTCCCCAAGAAATATTTCGTTGATGATATACAACCAAAATTCATCTCCAACCTGGAATTTGTGATCAACACAGTGTTTATCATGCCTTTCGTTGTAGCTACTTTGACTCTTTTCAAGTTGCTCTTGCACTATGTGATGAATCAACCGGATTTTCTCAATGAAATTCGTTGCCTTATCTATGTCAATATGCCCATCTATAGCGACATTCTTCTCAAATATGAATTCCAAAGGAAATCTTGGAAAGTACCCAAAACATGACTCAAATGGTGATGTGTTTTTGGAAGAATGCTTTGCCCTGTTGTATGCATGTTGAATGTAATGAAACTGTTCATCCTGCAACTTGGGATTCTTGCTGCAATAACCTATAAGAAGATGAATAAATTTCATGTTTACCACCTTGGTTTGACCATCCGTTTGTGGATGAAATGTTGTACTCTTCTTCAACTTTGTGTCCATCATGTCCCATAATTTTGACCGAAAATTCCCAGCAAACTGAGTGTTATCACAAAATTTCACTTGATTGCCTACTAATCAGAAAACTCTATGTAACTGTTTCAAACCATCTTGTGACTAAATCTTAGCCTCTTCAGTATGAGAGAGCTCTCTCAAAGGGGTTTATGATATTAGATAATGATGAAACTAGATCGCTAACTCTATTTGAAAAATAACTTGATTGTGATGTATGTAGGTTGAAAAGAGTGCAAGTCTGCAACCATTGGGCTTATGGAGTCAACAAATCAGTAGGTTTTGTGGTAAGTTCTCTTGAAATGGAAGTTGAGGCAGGTAAGGGTTTTTAATAAAGGTAATTCACACATAGAACATAGAGCAACACAACCATTTCATCGATAAAGGAAGTCAGATCATACATATGAATTATGAGTAATAAAGATGAAATCCACTGCAAGTAGTACACATAAAAATATAGATCAGAAAAGCATTGAAAACTCCATGAGAATCTCAGGCCTGTCAAGAAAAAGTCCTCGGTATTATTGATATCAGTCAAATTACATAAAGTTGCAGTAGTGCAAAAAATCTCCAACCCTTTACAATTTCGATAATCTGCCCTTTAATAGACCTTTTTACATCAAAGATGATTTGCCTCTTGGCTATATTCATCGAACTCTTCCTATGAAACCTTGCATAATAGGAAAACATGTGCTTTAATGAGAAACTAACAACTACACTCTAAAACAATCCTTTTCCTAATAGGACTCAAACTCCTATTTATTACATCAAACTACCTTATCTCTTAAAATAGTTACATATTTGACAACTAATGCTTCACATGTTCGAATGGGCTATGTCATATTTCATCACTACTTGAAATCTTAAATATCCTCCTCAACATATGGAAAAAAACCCTATTTTTCAGGAAAACATGACCCTATCTTCAACGAATGCTTCAGCCAATGAGTTGTCTCCATTTCATGGTATTCAAGTCATGGATGATTGTTTTCAAGGTCCCTTGACCTGTTTGATGTGTCCACCTACCCAAAAATGCTCTTAAACTTCTCAGAAACATTCAAAGACAGCTCACTACGAAAACAGGGCAGTTTCGTAGCGTCCAAAAAATGACTTCTTCACTCAAAATTTCTGCTTCTTTGCTCTTTCATGGTGTCCATCATGACATGAAACTTCATCATCACTATTATCCCCTCTTAAAAACTAAAAAAATTGGTTTTAAAGGCAAAATGATAGTTACATAAAATTTCGTAGTGTTTCCCTGAATTCAAGCCTAGAAAACGCTACGAAACTGTGGAAAACTGTGAAATTTCCATATTTCAAGATTGTCTCCAAAAGTAACCTCCAACTATAAAAACTTGATCTTCAGCATCCCATGAACCCCTCTGCATGTTATGGACCTCAACAAACTAATGAGGATATAATATTCCCAATTAGTCCCAAGCTAATTGGAATATTCATTTTTGTTTTATTTCTTTGTTTAAAGAATAAAAGTGTACAGGAGGTCCATAATACTCCTAAACAATGAATAAATCAATTCCAAATGTAAAAAGACCGAATCTCGGCTGCTAAATCAAGCACCCTTAGGTGTGAAAATGGGCTGGACATTTTCACTGGGTCAACCTTGACCAAATCTACAACGTTGTCATGGAGGAGTAGCCATCAATGAGGCACAACGCAATTTTAGATGGAGATGTCTTGTGTGAAAGAAGTGATTTCATTGAAGGTGGTTTAGGGTTTACAAACTCTTAACTTATAAAAGGAAGAGGATGGAAGCATGAGAATGTTTTTGATGATATGATATTTTTATGAGTATATGGTCTGTTTAGACATATCTCATTCTCTTGTTGTTTAGCTGAGAATAATGTGATTTAGCATTGGGTGTTCTTGATGAGGAATCCCACCTCTTTCCTTGAGATGCCTCTTGGAAGAGTTTGTGTTGCATAGTCCACTATTTGGATGAAGGCCAAGCTTCTTCTTTCAACTGCAACATAGATCCTATTGAGGGTTTGGTTGTCTTTGCAAGCTGCAGCAAGTGGAGGCTAGATCTATTCAGATCTAGGTCATTTCAGTGCTCCTTTTTAGTGGAGGAGGCTTCTATTCCATTGGGAGGAGAGTATTGGACATCCTAAGCTACATTTTCAGATCTTGGCATGTGGCCAAACATGTTCTAAACCCTACAGTGTAGTTTTTCTTCCAGATTTTCGTTATTCCTGTAGGTGTTGTTGCAGGGTCTTTTGGCACATCTTTTAGAGGAGTGGTTTTCAAGTGTTGGGGATCTGCCCTTCACTTTGGAGATCCAATGGAGAGGATCATATTCTTGTTCATTTTAGATCAGATCTGAATATTATTGAATATTTGAATATTTATGCATCTCTGCAGATTTAGATCTCTGATGTACTTCTTCTATATGGTGTAATGATGAAAACCCCAAGGGGATTTTGAAGAAGAGCCTATATAGTGTATGAATATGTTATAGATCTAACTTTTCATGCACTTATTTGCTTTAGATCTGAAGTGTAATCAATAGCTCTTGCAGCCCAATAAAATAACATTGTAAAGCAATTTCCAGTCTTAATACATGGTTGCAACACCTCTTTTTGAGGATTTTCTTCTATTGGAGACTTGTATTTCCTGTTATGCATCTGATGGGCCATCTTGTACATCTATTTTTATGCTGTAAATAAATTTGAAAGGTCTCCATATTGGCCTCCTTCTTTGTCTTATATGATCTATGTTATTTTCCTGCAAATCTACTTTCTATTGTTGCATTCCCCATTTGGGAATACTACAGTGGTATCAGAGCATCATCTTGGCACAGCTTGTGCTTCCTAAGAAGCCAATATTTTTTATGAAGAAGGAGGGCCTCATAATAACAAAGAGAAGAGGTATCTTAAGAGAAGACACAAGAATATTGATTACAAAAATGACAATGAAGACAAGGGTAAAACCCCATTATCTGGAGGACTGAAAGGAAAGGATTTCTCAAGAATTCTTCTCCGAACTATGATGGTGCTTAAAAGAGAAGCCAAGGGAATGAGGAGGGAAAGATATGAAGATCCATCAAGAATATTTTCACATGAAGAAAGCCCCAGTTCTTCATATTATGTGTGTGAGCATTCAGCCACACAATCAGATCTACAATGTTATACCGCGCCTACATTCTTGGCAAGAGAAGAAACATAAGGGGAAACACCAAAGGAGGAGACTCTTGGTGACTATCTCCAAGAATATGAATCTCATTCTAGAAGACTCAAGGAGCATCTAAGCTTTCAAGGGTTTTGTCAAATCAAAGAAGATATAAGACCCAGTAACTACAATAGAAGAAGAGGGTGCATGCAACACACTTTGGGTAGATTCTTTCTACCTACTTTTGATGGGTCACCCAAGAGCACAGGAAAGGCTTGGGTGAATAAGCTAGACACATATTTCTAGCTGCATCAAGTTTCAGAAGAGGAAGCCAATAGAGTAGTAGCACTGCATCTTGAAGGTAAGGCTTATGCCTGGTGGTTATTTGAATATTATTCATTGAATAATGAAAATATATTTACTTATGCAAAGTTCACTAGGAGGTTAGTGAAAATATTTTATTTAAAACAATTTGAAATTTCCCTGGGAGAGAAAACCAAGCCCAAGAAATCAGAACCTTTGCATGAGTTGGAAGGATCCATGAAGCCAACTCCATTTCAGAAAATTGTTGAGGGGGTTGAAGATCTGCTACATGCTTTGCCAAGGGAAAAGGCCTCACTTCGGCAAGAAATTTATTTTCAAGAAGAAGACATGAGGATTCCTTTTTCAAATGGAGGTCAAGAAAAAGGGTCTCTTAATGATGAGGTATTCTCCATTGATGAGGAGAAGGAAGAGGAAGAGCTAGAAATATCCTCCAGCATGGTGACAGTAGGAGGAGATCTACTTCTATTTGGAGATGGAGATGAAGTAATTGCTTCCACTAGAGGGGCTCTTGTATCTTTGCAAGAAGTTCCAGGGGATCTTACATATGGAGACCATGAGCAGCATGTGTCTATGTTGATAGAAAATGAGAAAAAACAATGGAGGAAGTGTGTTCCAACATTGAATACAGTCTTGGGGACACACACACTATGATAGATCATTCCTTTGTGATCAAGACTCTTGACACCAAGGAGATGTTGGGTGTACATGGGTTAATTACATTTGAAGAAATCACCTTAGACTGTGAGATCTTGTATGAGAAGAAGAACAAAGGAGGGTTCAGAGTGCTGACGTAGCAGGAGATGATCTGCTATTACATGGAGGTGAGGATGGAGAAATTTCTCCAATCAGAAGCACTCTTGCATCCTTAAGAGTGATACCCCATTATCATGAAACTTCCACACAAAAAACAGAGATGAATTTGCATAGTAGAAGTAGGGATATGATGATCCCATCTATTATGCACATAGGATGATCCATGAGACATCATTATCTTGTGGTAAACCACGTGGGAGACCACCTGATTTAGATTTGGTGAAAAATGTCTCACATATTGATGATCCATTCATAGATCCAGGAAGGAAGGGAGCATTAGAAGACCAAAATACAACACTGAGAGTGTTGGAGGAGGTCAAGGAGGAGGGAAATATTTTCCCCTTATCACCATTGTCCACTCTCTCATCTCATACTGTGTTGAGAGAAGATGCTGCAATATTGGAGAATGACACCATCATGGGGCAAGGAGGGCAGTCCTTGGCTATGAAGACTTAGAAGATAATCTCACTTGGAGAAAAATCTTCCATACATGATAGAATATGGTGGCCACACATGCATACTTTGGCAAGACCAAGGAGGTTTTTGATAGATGATAGCCTTCCATGGGAGACTAACTTCCAAGAACTTCCATCTTCATTCGAGCATGTGCATATGAAAGAAGGGCAGCAAGGAGGGAATAGCAACCTTCCATCATATACCTTTGGTAGGGGAGATGTCAAGGAGGAGAATAAGGGAAGGGATGACCTTCCAACACATACCTTTGGCATGGGAGATGTCAAGGAAAGGAGCAGCCACATGAAATACATTTCAGTTGATAGATCATCAGCGCTGTCATTGTTGGGGAGTTTAGATCCATATTGGAAATCCCAATTGTTGGTGGATTACTCCAAGGATCGTCACACATGCATGATACTTGATGACTAGCTACATGAAGAGGGCTATTTATTCCAAGAAGGAGTCATTTATTATCATGGTAGGATATTTTTTTCTAGAGCTTCCAAGCTCAAGGAGAAGTTACTAAAAAGGGCTTATGAAGAGTTTTATTTCAGCCATACATATTCCATGAGATTCTACAACATCATCATGAGGAGCTACACTTGGAAGGGCTTTGAAGGAGAACTATATCAGCATTTTCAAATATGCATGTACCATGTGGATATGGGGCAACAACATAACTCTATGAAAGAGTTAATTCATCCATATCTTTCTCTTTTTGAGGAAGGGGTTAGACCTATGCACCACTCCACTTTTTTAAGAAGGACTTTTGGTGAAGAATATGCTCATGTAAATAATGTTTCATTTGATTATTGTTTTCATTCTTTCACCTTTTATATGCAGGCCATGACTCCAAGAAGGAGTGTTGTACCTTATAAAATTCATGGCCAACTTTGGGCCACAAAAAATTCTGAATATGGCCACTCCCTTGGAGGACAAAGGGATATTTTGTTTCATGATGGGTTCATTCCTAAGGCACCAAATATATCTCACACTTTCAGCCATAGTGAGATGAAATGGACAACAAGTAAGTGGTGGGGAGACCACTTTCCACATCTTGATCTAATGCAGGCAGGAGATGCACTGCACTAGTTCCACATGTGGGACTATGACCCACCTCCATATGCACAAATTTATATTTGTTTGTATGTAGTTTTGCTCCCATACATTGATGATGTACTTGTAATTTTTACGGGAATGTATGGAGGGAGGATGAGAGGTATGCATGTGCCCTATGGGATGGAGATTCTCCATGTACCTTATGCTACATGTTTCAGGGAGAGCATTGGGCAAACCATGTTTGTTTCATGGAGGGCTAGATTGGTGAACATTTAGCTTATGGAGGAAGCTTGTCACATGTTGGTGTCACCAATGGAGGAGGAGAAGAGTTGCAACACTCACCTTATCAGTTTCTTGAGGATAAGCAACATTTGGGAGGGGAGGACTGTAATATTCCCAATTAGTCCTAAGCTAATTGGAATATTAATTTTTGTTTTATTTCTTTGTTTCAAGAATACAAGTGTATAGGAGGTCCATAATACTCCTAAACAATTAATAAATCAATGCCAAATGTAAAAAGGTTGAATCTTGGCTACTAAATCAAGCAACCTTAGGTGTGAAAAGGGGCTGGAAATTTTGGCTAGGTCAACCTTGACCAAATCTACGGCGTTGTCATGGAGGAGTGGCCATCAATGAGGCACATCACAGTTTTAGATGGAGATGGCTTGTGTGAAAGAAGTGATTTCATTGAAGGTGGTTTAGGGTTTACAAGCTCTTAACTTATAAAAGGAAGAGGATGGAAGCATGAGAAGGTTTTTGATGATATGATATTTTTCTAAGTATATGGTCTGTTTAGACATATCTCATTCTCTTGATGTTTAGTTGAGAATAATGTTGTTTATAATTGGGTGTTCCTGATCGGGAATCCCACCTCTTTCCTTGAGAGGCATCTTGGAAGAGTTTGTGTTGCATAGTCCACTATCTGGATGAAGGCTAAGCTTCTTCTTTCAACTACAACGCAGATCTTGTTGAGGGTTTGATTGTCTTTGCAAGCTGTAGCAAGTGGAGGCTAGATCTATTCAGATCTAGGCCATTTCAGTGCTCCTTTTCAGTGGAGGAGGCTTCTATTCCATTGGGAGGAGAGTATTGAACATCCTGAGCTACATTTTCAGATCTTGGCATGTGGCCAAACATGTTCTAAACCATACAACGCATTTTTGCTTCCAGATCTGCGTTATTTCTGTAGGTGTTGTTGCAGGGTCTTTTGGCACATCATTTGGAGGATTGGTTTTCAAGTGTTGGGGATCTGCCCTTCACATTGGAGATCCATTGGAGAGGATCATCTTCTTGTTCATATAATATCAGATCTGAATATTCCTAAATATCAAAATATTTCTGCAGATATGTAAATTTAGATCTCATATCTACTCCTTGTATATGGTGTAATGCTGAAAACCCTAAGGGGATTTTGAAGAGGAACCTATATAGTGTATGGATCTGTTATAGATGTGACTTTTCATGCACTTATTTGCTCTCGATTTGAAGTGTAATCAAAAAAATTTTCAACCCAATAAAATAATGTTATAAATCAATTTTTAGTCTTAATAAATGGTTGCAACACCTCTTTTTGAGGATTTTCTTCTATTGGAGACTTGTATTTCCTGTTATGCATCTCATGGGCCATCTTGTACATCTATTTTGCTGTTGTAAATACATTTGAAAGGTCTCCATATTGGCCTCATTCTTTGTATTAGATGATCTGCATTATTTTCCTGCAAATATGCTTTCTATTATTGCATTCCCCATTTGGGAATACTACAGAGGAACACCATCAATCTCACCTTTCATATTTAAAACATCTTTGCAAATTTTTCCTATTTTTTCTAAAAAATAGGTCCTAGAACAGAGCTTATATATACTAATAAATGATGTATTTTGAAAAACTGGAGGAGCTTTTTGTAAATAATATTTTTTTGAAGAAAAACCTCTCTCATGTTTTGGAAAATCATCTCCATCTGTCCATAATCTGCATTTGAAGAACATGTATAAAACAGGAAAACTCTGTTTTCTAAAACATATGGCCCATATACATCCCTATATCTCCAAACTGATAGCACCTATGAGAAAATTGAAAGAGGTCATGTTTCATTATTCTGTGTTTGAAAATAACCTCTCTTAGTATTTCCAAATTCATCTCTTTTCTTCCATAATCCTCTCTTTAAATTTATTTCTCAAATAGTCCAAAAACACAACAATTTATTTATTAGCTCTAACAGAAATTTAAATAACTTGAACTGATGCATGCTTCAGAAAATCTAGGGTCCTCCACGAATAGCTTAAGGTCCATGAGCTCGTATCTTATCCACATAGCCTCCTTTGTGTGCTTTCTTGTACATGATCATCTCCTTTTATAACCAGGCTGCCCTCATAAAAAGGTGACACTTGTAAAGCCAAATTGGACAACAAGCTGCTTGGTGTGATGATGTAGCTCTCAAACAGTGACATTGAGATTTTTCACATGCAAGAATGAATTTTGAGTGACAAATAGCAGCTTAGGATAAGGTTTTATGTTTTAAATGACAGCTCATGCTTAAATCATGACACATACATGCCAGAAGTGTAATCATGACCTAATACATGGTTATGTACCTTTGAATTAACCATAAAAGACTTGAATAACCTCCAACCTATCTCCTCTAATCATGAAATGACACCTAGTACCTGATTTGACAAGACAAACATGAATCCCTCCTTTCGTAGTGTTCTTAGTGTATTTCTGGGCAGTTTCACTACGAAAGTATTAGCATTTTCATAGCGAAAAGTGCGTTTTTTCTGTGTAATTCGCTACGAAAGTAGGGATTCCTGGCCAAAATTACCTTTTTAGAGTTGTAATATTGGGAAATGAAAAATGTCGGGAAATAATGACTTATGTGACATGAAATTACTTGAATGGGGGTGATTTTGGACCTTAGGATAAGATAATAAGAAAAATTTAAATTTCCTAATGAACTCTATTACCATAAATTTGACAAATAAACGTCTAATACTATGTCAAATGATGTTTCAAATTCTATGAGTGATAACACTAAGAATATCGATCACTTACAATAGAAGTAGGAAGACCAAAATGAACCCATAACGGTTTTTTCAACTGTAATTGTTTTCTTACATGGCATTAAAAGACACATTTTTCTAAACCTATCTACCACAACATACGGGTAATCATGACCTTTCCTTGACATAGGAAAACCACCTACAAAATATATTAAGATACTCTCCCAAGGATTTGAAGGAACCATAAGTGGAGTGTACAATCCAATTTTCCTATTACTAGGCTTACTTATTGCACATAAAGAACAACCTCTAATAAAACGAGATACACTGTCAATCATGCATGGCCAATAACAATAACTTTGGAGATTCGCTACTATCTTGCCTACACTGAAATTTCTGGAAATCAATGATGTGTGCACCTCCCTTATGATATTGTTTCTTTCTCCCTATGGTATACATAACTTTCCCAAGTGATACAAAAAACTATTATGCACATGATAATCTAACTCTTCATTTTGGTTTCCTTGAGTCAAGCTTTCATACACATCTTGAAAATCACTATCATATGCATATTGTTCAATGTAACTTTCATGCATAATTGAATTGTGCTTGAGTATAATAGATGAATTTACAATAGGCCTAGAGAGCATATCGACTAACTTATTGTAGATTCCCTTTTTGTACTTGATAACCAAATGATATTGTTGTAGAAATCCCATCCATATGAAATGTCTTGATTTCTTGAACTTTTACTGTGATTGTAAGTAATGCAATGGCTAATGGTCAGTATGGATAATGGTCTTTTTCCCCATAAAATAGTGCTTCCATTTCTTTACATTTTCTACCAATGCATATAACTCTTTATCATAGGTGGGGTTATTAGTCACAACTCCATTAAAAATTTCAGAATGAAACGAAATAGGCTTACCATGCTGCATGAGAACTGCTCCCATAGCATAATCACTTGCATCTGTTTAGATCTCAAATGGACGTCTAAGATCTAGAAAAGCCAATACCAGTGCTGAACTTATCTTTCTCTTTCACGCATAAAATTATTTTTATTGCAAATCTCCCCAATGGAAGACTTTCTTGACACTTGTCAATGCATGTAATAGAGCTACAATGGAAGAAAAAATTAGCATGAATTTACTCTAATACTGTGCTACCCCAAGGAAGCTTCTTACCTCCGTAACTGTATTGGGCTTGGGCCAATTCAAAATGACCTCTACTTTGGAAGGGTCTATCTTCAACTCACCTCCTCCAACAATGTGTCCCAAATACACTAAACAAGTCCTTCCAAACTCGCACTTCAACATCTTTAAAAATAATTTATATTTTTTCAAGACATCAAGTACCTTGTTCACATGCATGACATGTTCTTCTCTTGATTTTCTGAATATAAATATGTAATCTAAGTAAAAAATTATGAAGTCATATAGAAATGGTCTAAGCACATCATTCATGACTCTCATGAAATTAGCTAGAGAATTTGTTAGACCAAATTGCATAACTAGCCACTCAAACAATCCTTGTCTAGTTTTAACAGCAGTTTTCCAAATGTCCTCTTCAGCTATTCTAACTTGATGATAACCACTTTGCACTTCTAACTTAGTGAAATATCTTACATACTTTAACTGATCTAGCAAATCATCAATGCATGGGAGTGGGTAGATATTCTTTACCATGATTTTATTCAGTGCACGAAAACATATGAACATGCACCAAGTCCAATCCTTCTTTGGTACCAAAACAATTAGTGAACCACATGGTGAAGTAGATGGTCATGGAACATAATTTCCAAACACCCCATAATTTACATGCGATACATACCAATGTTTGGAAGTGGAACATCATGCTTCAACTGCATATCATGTTCAATTCCCCTCTTGGGAGGTAACCCATTTAGTTCTTGAAACATCCCGCCATGCTAAATGACCACATCAAACAAATCAGATTTTAATTTGTCATCACATCCTTCAAAAGATTCATATTCAACATCATCCTTTTTCTTGATCATGAGAAGCACAAAATTTTTACTTGCATTAACTAGCCTCTTCATTTTCCCCGCATTAACTAAAGAAATATTTAGTTTCTTGTGATGAGCTCTCACAATATATTCCACCCCATCCTTAAGCAAATGATATTTTTTCTCATGGTGATAAAACACCGCTTTCCTGTCATACAAATATGGAATTCCCAAGATAATACTGGAAATGTCAAGTGGAACCACATCTAACTCGACTTCATCAACAAAGTTTGCAGTAATAGAAAATCGAAATATGCATTTACTTGTAACCAGTAAATTGGAATTCTTAACTATCCAACCCAAAGGGTATGGTTTATGATGTGGTACGGTTTCAAGGTTAATATTTTTGACCAAGTCTTCTGAAATCAGGTTTTCTTGTGACCCACCATCAAAAAATGCATCAATATTTGTATGATTTGAAATCACTCTAACATGGAACAATTCTATCCTTGTGTCTTATTTTGGAGTGTTTTTGTGACTATTTTAGGAACTAGTACTTGTTATGGCTTCCTTTCCTTTGTTAACCATGGCTACAATCTTGGTATCATCTCCTGAATCGGATCCATGATCTTGTTGTGTGGTGGCAGTCTCTTTTGTTTCCCTTTGTTATTTGGTTTCTTTGGCCTTAGTTCATGATGTAGTTTCCAACAGTGGGCTTCATCATGCCCCTTTTTGGAACAATGTTTACATGCGGTTTTATCCCCTTCATTATTCATGCTTTTATTCTTCTTTCCTTTCCATTTTCCTCGCTTCTCTTTTTCCTTACCCTTAAATGGATTCTTCTTACTACCCTCTTCCTGAATGTTATTTCCCCTTGCTTCAAGATGAGTGGATTGCACACATACTTCATCTAAGTTGTTTGGGTTAAACATAAGGATAGTATGTTTCAAGTAGGAATGTAAACCCCCAATATATTTCAAGAGTGTGTCTTATGAATTCAAGTTTAATCCTAATAACAAGGCCCCCTTTCTAAACTCCTGAGTGTACTCTTGAACAGTTTGGCCTTTGAGTTGCCTAAAGTTTTTCCAACTCATTATTGATTTTTTCATATAGGTTAATGGATAAAACTGTCTTTTAATGGAATAAATGACTTCAACCCAAGAATTGGATATCTTACCATGAATTCACATTTCCTCTTGAGAATTGCCTCCCACCAAACTAGTGTTGCTTCTTCTAGCCTTAATGAAGCCAACTGGATCTTTATGTCGTCCTCTTTTATATTTTGAATTCTACAATATAATTCCAATTGACGGATCCAATTGTCTAACTTCTCTGCATTTACCTCACCATTGTACATGGGAAGTTCAAACTTGATGTCCAACTTGAGTAATGGAGTTTTTCCTTTTGGGATTTTTTAATGAGTGTGGGTGGTTTTTGTGGTGGAAGTGGAAGATGAAGATTTTGATGAAGATGATGAGGATGAGGATGGTGGAGATGGAGTTGGCTTTCTTCCACTACCTTTCGAACTCTTCTCTTTATCCTTCTTACCATCTGAAGATCCTTCTCCATGTGGAGTGGCTTAGAACCTTCTCCTGCTCTTTCTATAGTGAATGCATCAAACATGATTTTAACTATTCTTTGTATGTCTTTGAATGCTCTCTTGACATCCTCTTCTTCTGAATGTCCATGAGTCTCTCCAACTCCTCACATAATGGCTAAGGATTCAAGCTCAACCTCTAATTCTTGCACCTCTTCATTCACTTTAGCTTCTTGTGCAATTTGTACCTCTTCAATCTTAACTGTTGGAGATGGAACTTGAGGTGCTTCAAGTGCAGCTTTGAATGGAAATTTGGGTGAAGATGATGCTTTATCAGCTCTCTTTCTCCTTGTCCTAATCTTAGGACTAACAACCAATAAATTCCCTTCTCCTCTCTGCAACTTCAACCTTGTAAGCATCACAAAATTGCAACTATTAAAACCCTTCTTGCAAAATCTCAAGCAAAGCAAGAAATAAACCTTTAGCAGCCTTGTGCTATGATAACAACTTGATCTGAAATTGATTGTTAGTTAATGCTGTGCTAATATAAGTTTCAAAATTAACATGAAAGTGATGTGGTTTTCTTATCATACAAGGGTTTATAAATGTGTTTATGATTGACAATTCATTAAATTTGGTGAGATTAAGTATATTTCATGAACTTAAAAGCATGGAAACTCAATGCTAAATAGCAGCATAATAAAACACAACAAGCAGAAATAACAGAGACAAATACACAAATTTTTGAAGAAAGAGTTCACTGTTACACCAATTTTTGGTCATCTAACCTATTACTATTAGATGGACTAAAGTACACCATGTAAGACCAATTTTACCATAATAAAATTGCTTTCACTATGAAGAATAACTTAATAATCTATAATTTATTAAGTTGTTTATGGTCAAAACAGGAAACCCCATGAGGAATAATTGAATAAACCCTTATTTGTTTGATTCTCCTCAAGGGATAATTAATTAAACCATTGTTTAATTAATATTCCTCGTCATATTGAACCCAAAACAAGAAATTTAATTAGATAAAGAATTATTTATCTTATTATTTTCTAGGAATAATTATTTAAAACATTATTTAAATAACATTGCTTGTTAAATTTGACTAAATCATTTATAAATAATTGAATAAATCACTATTTATTTAATTATTACTCAACCGCACTCATAAGATATTAAATAAATAATTTATTTACTTATTATTTCTAAATAAGGGATTTGACCAAATTCAAATTCTTTTTCCCTCCAACAAAAATAATAAAATATTCCATAAAACTTGGATCTAGATTTGGTTAATAATATTTTGATTATGCAGCAATATCTAGACAAACTCAATATTTTGTTATAAATAGAAGGGGTTTTCAATTCATTCACTACCTTTTTTTGCCTAAAGATCACTCTTGATCTATACTTTTGGTCTGACTTTGATCCTCCCATCATTGTCATATTTTTTTACTTTATGCTTGTGAGCTCCCTTTGAGTTCCATTTTTGTCTAGGTTTTCTGCACCATCAAGAGAGAGAGATCTTAGATATGAAGCACTGAGGACATATAAGAACCCATCCCATTGAGAGGGAATGGTAACATCTTTATATGTTCCCTTCCCAAGTGTCATAATACAAAAAATTCTTTAAAAATCCTTGTCTTGTTCATTGGATGCATGGAGAAACTCTTGCTTATTATTTGCTATTTAATGTCTCTAACTGCATATATTTGGATTTTTGTAGCATTTATTCTGATCACTAACTGAAAATATAAGGAATTTGACAACCATATTTGATGTTAGGGTTGTTTTTTATGCTCAGCTAAAGTGAGTTTTTTTCATATGCTTGTGATTAGAATTCACAATAGCAACTGGCAACTCCACAAGGGTTTATAATTACGAGCAATGTCATTTTTTATATCCCTGCATGACTAACTGCTTCAACCCCTAAGGTTTTTTTTCAACTTCTTATTTTTCATTTCTTGATGTTTTTTTTAACCTTCAAAACCATAAAACAATAAAAATTCGAATTTCCATGTGTTTCTGGGCCCTATACGCAGGTAACATGTATCAGCTGCAGTAGAGACGACAATTTTTTTTTTCTTTTCTGAAATCTACTCCCAAAATAGACAGAAGTGCAGGTCACACTTTTTAGGCCAAAAAATGCGACCTCGGCTCTTAGGTAGTGGAAAAAAACTTGAAAACTGCGACCTGAGTAGATAACAGGTCAGAAACTGTGACCTGTATTTTTTGCGGAAGTTTTTTCTATGATTTTTCTAGGTTTATCTAGGCCACTGTTCAGGGTCGTTTAAACTCCCTCTTCACCCGTCTTGGACCTGTAATTGCTTAGTTTTACTCATCGAAGTAGGAACCAAGCCCATTAGGGTTTCAATATGCTTCCACCTTTTTAGGAGGAGTTTAGCTAAAGTAGGTCCTCTGAGATTACAATGTTTTTTAGCCATTTTTTCATATCTGAAACTGTACTTTTAGATTCATTTCAGATCAGTTATTTATCCATCCAAAAAACCTATTTTCAGTTTTTTTTGGTTCTCCTTTAGGGTCCCCTTCGTTTCCTTTCAGTTTGTAGCCTTTCGCCACCTATTTTGCAGAAATTTTCCCTCTGGTTTTTTGTTATTTTTTGTCCCTCTTTCTAGCAGATCTAACCTTTAGATCCATGTCTCTCCCCACATTAGATCCATTGGCCATTTTTTGTGTTTTGAGTAGATTTCGCCCACCCATAGGCTAGTTGTTGGGAAGCCCTCCTCCTTGGGTTTAAATTGATGCATCTTTAGCTGTTTATTTTACTGTCGCATTTAGTTTCCTTTAATGTCATTTTCAATTTTATTTACAGTTATAAATCATGTTTTTTATTTTTTCTCTACACACATCTGGGCTTAGTTAAAATTAACACACTTATCACATACACACACACCCTAAGTGAAGAACGCCTGGTTTACACTACTAGTCCAAGACTTAAACATTTTAATCAATTGATCCTGCACCTCCCTGCCCTTGTTTACCTCTCTTCCTTATTGTGTTCCATGTCTCTTTACCATCATTGTGCCCCCAAAGTGTTTATCCTAGAGACTCAAAGGTATTCATCCTCACTTTCTATTAGGAATACTTACCCCACCGTGTAGTGTTCGTGTTTGTCCTCCACCGAGTCCCCATTCTGACTCTACTTCTGGTTCATTGGGTTCCCCTTCTGGTTATATCCCCGACTCTCCTTCACCTTTCAACTTCATCATGTTTGGTTTAGGACCTAACCCTGGTGGCAACCCCGGCCCTAATGATGGAAATGATACTAGTGGTGCTGCAACAGGAACTATTTCAGTTGTTCCATTGCTTCCTTATATGGTGGGCCTAAGCCTTCTCGATTTTAGCCAGTTGATTAATGAACCCATACACCATGATCATGGTTGGCCTACTATTACAACAAAGTTTCCTTCAGACATCCAAAGTTTCCTTCAGAAGGAATTGCTGGAGAGGATCCTACCATAATTGTTCGTTCTTTCCACATGTGGTGTTCGTCTAACTCCATCACCGTTGACTCTGTTCGTCTTCGGTTATTACATCGTATTCTTACTGGAGAAGCTTCCAAGTGTTATGTAGACCAAGCCCCCTCCTCTCATACTATTTTTGCGACCCTTGCCAATGATTTTCTGTCTTACTTCCACCTTCCCCTTCACTATGACACCAATATCGAACTTTTGACCTCTTTCTGTCAAGCTTCTGCTACCCGCCTATCTGACCATATTCAAGAATGGTGCAGAAGGAAGAGCCTATGTCGAGCCCCTATTTTCAAAGACCATGTCTACATGGACTGGTTTCTCAGATCCCTTTTCCCTGATATTGGAAAATATGTCGCATCTCACTTCCCTCAGACCAAGGAAGCCACCCTCCAGATTGCATTGAAATATGACCTGATCTACGCACAATCTGGTTATGTTTATAAAGTCTTACCTGATCTCCCTAGGCCTGGTGGTGTAAACACATCAGGGGCATCCCATGCTGCTGATGGTATCGTTGGATCACTTTCACATCTGTACACTCACCCTCCCATGGGTTATGGTTTCCCTCAGGGAGGGGCCATCTCCTCCAGCACTTTCCCCTCTCTCGGCAGCATGTATCTAGGATATGGCATGCATTCTCCTTTTTCCCAAACTGTTTACCACATTGTTGCCCAACCTCCTTATTATCCATATCCGCAGTCTGGTGTTCCAGCTCCTCCAGCACTAGCACCTTAGTGATGCAGGGGCATTAGGCTCAAGAAAATTCCTTGTATTTTATTAGACTTAGGGGTTTTGTGTTTTCAAGGGAGTTGGTTCCTTATGTAATGATTTGAGTGATTTTTAATGAGAATTAATTAAATATTGTGAGGAATTTGTAAATGTTCTAGAATGTTGGAGAACATGAGAGAATTGGACTAGTTGAGAGTGCATGGGGATTGAAAGATTTAGGAATTAATGTAAATCCTAAAGTAGAGTTAGTTTCATGATTATATGGGATGAAAGAGGATCCTGAGGGATTAAGTAGTGATTTTAGGATTTTTTTGAGGAGATGGAGGAACTGAAACCAAAAATAGTTTCAGGACCTTTTGTATAAAATGTAAGCCTCAAAGGCATAAAATATAGGAAACAGATAAAGAGTGATTCAGGGTTTGAGAGAGATAGGGTTTGAAGCCTACAGGCTATAGAATAGGAAAAGGCCATTGATACAAAATATCAGGCCAGAGGAAGAATTTCCTATGTAAGTTTTGTGTGTTAATACAAAGAACTTGATTTTCTGAGTTTGTATTTCATTTCTGAATTATATGGTGTGTAGATGGAATTGGTTATAGGATTGATTAAGTGTATGGGACTGTGTGGTTAATGGTGATTGAGAAATTGTGTGAATCGATCACATAACGGATCGATGTCACAACATGGTCCTTCATATTGACGTCAATTTGTACAGCATAGAGGCAAGAATGCTGGTATCATATGAAGCCTTTCAAGAAGGGGTTATTACACATTCTGTTGTGTAATTACAGTGTAGCGAGATCCGAGTTTGAAGTTACAGTTGAGGTTTTACTGTATTTATAATCGATGGACTATAAACCACAAAAATTTTATGTAGAATATGAATAAGCCTTGCGGTGGTTGATTTCCAGTGAGGTTTTGAAGATCGGAAGAATGAATTGGAGTTCTATAGAATGGATGAAAGGCACAATTGAAACCAAGTTAATGGAAGCAAAGATCAAGGCACAAAGGAAACATGGAAAACTATGTGTTTTTGGAACCACGAGTGGAAACAGTAATGGTGTAGCGAAACATGAATCAGAATGGTGCAGAGGAGTGGAGTTCTTATGAAACCCTTCAGGTTGGAACCGTAGTTATACCAAAAACGCGAGTTAAATGATGGCGCGAAGATGGTTTTTTCAAAACCATAAATGGGTTTCGCGTGGGTAAAGCCTGGTAAGCGGTAAATCACCGTTTGAACGCGATAAACCCCATTGAGCGACGTGTGGCATCATAAAACTACTAATTTCGCATTGAGTTTGGTTGATAAGTCAGGGGGGCGATTTGAGCGCGATATCCATCCGATCATCAACAGTTGAGATATGACGGTATTCGCGTGGGAAGTTGCGCAAATGTTAATAAGGTATGAACCCGACGTTTATGAAATGGCATTTTAATAAAAGTTCAAGCCGAAAAATTTCCAAAGGTTTAATAAGTGGGAAGGTAAGATATGCTATGGGACCCAACTATAGCATTATTTTGGTGCCTTGGGTCTTTAACCAAAGTCGAACAGTTGAATGAAATGAAATTTTATGTGTGGGGAGAAAGGTTACATTAATATCTTTGATATTTATTTAACCAAATACGAATGCGTGGATACAAATGTTCATGAGGTGAGGTTATTAAGGTTGTGGAACATTATATTTTGAGGTTTATTGTAAATTCAAATGTTGATTCAATATTTCCATAAAAAGGGTTTAAATTTTGATTAAGAGCCGAGAATGGTATTAAGAGGAGAAAGCTTCCGCTTATGAAAGTTGCCTATCTGAGTTTTATTTGGGGCATTAATTTGAAGAGAATTTTATATGAGTTGTGGGTTTTAGCATATGGTTTATAACCATAGGGTATGAAATAAGAAGCTTCTGCATTTAAGTTTTCCAATTTGGGAATCATGTTGGTTTAAGAATGAACCATGCATTTTTATATGCATCTGAAGGTGAGAATGTGGGTTTGAAAACTTTAGGCTGCTATCAAGTGGTATAAGAGCAGGAAAAGATATGTTTGAGAATTACATATTTTTTTAATCATAATGCATGTGTGATGGGAAAAGAAAGAGGAGATCAGATATTAAATCTGATAAAGCAAAAGATACACAGAATTGAAGAGAACAGGCTTGCAGAAATTAATGAAGACAGTCCAAGTCAATGAAGAGGACAAGGACATGCAGATATCTTGCAGGTGAGATAATTTTAATTTGATTTGAAAATTTTGATTTCAGAGTTTTGGTTGCAGATAAGATAAAGAATTTTTTTTTTATGATGATGGCAATGAGCCTGATATTCCAGCTAAAGGTTGGATAGGGAGAATAGCTGAAGTGTTCTCAAGAGAAGGTGAGTTGAGGATATGAGCCTAGAGAGAGAAGAAGAGAGTGTTCAAGAGGTTCCAGAGATAGTGAACCAGTACTTGCCAAAAGACCAAGTCCAGAGAAGGGATTGGTGAGGTAAGTGGCAGCAGGGAGAGCTTGTTGTTGCAGAGGCTTAGTGCAGCTCATAGTGAGTGAGAAGCTCATGAAGAATATGATCATGGAGGATCAGAGAAGAGGTTCTAAAGAATGCCACAGAGTTAAGATGGATGATGAGGATAGAAAAAGAGAAATTGCAGTGATGAAAGTACAACTAGAGGTACTACAAGAATGGTTACAAGAAGAGGAAAACCAGAGAGGTGGATGGATCTTTCCAATGAAGGGAAAGAAGGTAATTTTTCAACCATTGCAAATGAAGTGGAGGCAAAAGGATATTTCCTTCTGGAAGGAAGAACTCAGATTTTTTGAGTCAAAGATGGAATTTGAGGATTCCACATGCAAATCTGTTCAAGGATAAATACTTGAAGAAGCAAAAGAGACTGAAAATTCTTGTGTTTTTAAAACTAATAAATTGTGTATGATTGAAGGTACATCATAGGATGATGAACAAGCTTTAGAGTTTGTTAAGGAAGAAAAATTGAATCTGAATTCTATTCAGATCAATGCTGAGATAGAAAGATCTCAGAAACAAAGGGAGACAGAGGAGTCTCATGAGAATAAACAGCAGAGCATTGAAACAGAGAAAGAAGAAGGGCCATCTAATGATTGGTCAAGAGAAAATGAAGGTATGGAAAGTCATGTGAAATTTCCAAATTCTACTCCATTTGAAATTTTTGAATTATATAGGAAGTTAGATCTTCAGAGAAGAGAATTGGAAAAGCAGAGGATCTACACTCAGGGTAAATTGTTGAATGTGAAAGACAGAGAAATTGTCATGAATGACAGTCAGAAAGTAGAGAATAAGGATGTAAGAGTTCAAAAAAGTGAAATTGCAGAGAAAGAAGTTCATTATTATCAGCCAGTGTAGAAAGACATTCATGAAGAAGATGATGAGAAGAAGAGACTAGCTGACAGTCTCATGGAGAATTTAAATCAACATATTGATGTGCTGACAAAGGATTTGGAAGAAAACTCAGAACAACATACTGATATGTTTTCAGAGGAGGAAGAGGTATTGGAACCTTGTATTTTTAATGCTAATCATTCATGTGTTAATTATGCATGCAACGAAGGACAAAAAATGGAAAATATCAGAGAATTTAATGAAAAGGAAACTATGTTAGCTGAAAACATAGTGGAGGATCATCATTCTATCATGGTGATTGACACAATGAAGATAACCTTGGAAGATGAGAAGAAAGACAGTGAAGATTTTCTGAGTCTTGAAAGAGACTTAGAACTGCAAAAAGAAGATTTGGTGACTGGATCATCAAATGAGACCATTGGGTCTTGTAATTTTGAAATTGACCATTTGATTGTGTTTACAGGTGTTGCAAAAGACAATCCATCTCTTGGAATTGTCTTGAATGAAGAAGAGTTGTTGCAAAAGAAGAAACTTATAAATTCCAAGGAAGGTGAGGTAGTCATGTCTCATGTGAAAGAACTTGTTACTATTAATGACAGGGAGGAATTGGCTTGTCTGATTAGCCAAGAGGAAACTTTTAAAACTGCCACAGTGATGAAGGATCATAATTCTATTCTGATAAAAGATGAAGATACAGTGTTTGAGGAATTTGATTTAATTTCCGGAATCAATCAAGAAGGTGAAGGAAAATTACTGAAGATTGTCAAAGAAGAAGAAGAAGGATATGTTGAAACTAAATTGTAGCATATTGATGATGTGGTTGAGATAAAACAAGTTCAAAAGAAATGGTTGAATGTTTGCTAGAAATATTTGAACAAGAGAAAGGAATTGTAGAAAGCTAAAGTAAAAAATGCCTAAAGTTGTGAAAGAAGCAGGAGAAGATACTAGTTTGTCAAAATTGATTATGCCTACTAGTATACAAAAGAAGAATGAATGAGTATGTTACTATAGTTAGAGAATCAAATGATAATTTATTTTTTGAAAATAAATTTGCAGTGATAAGCAAGAAGAATAATGTTGCAGAAGGGAGATATCTTAAGAGATATTCGGAGATGTTTGAGAGGTTGCAACAAAATCAAAAGCAACATCTCAGGGGAGTAACAACAATGTTAGCAACATGCGAGGCAACATATGCAAGAAAGATCTACAACAACATTTACAACAACAACAACAACAACAAAGACAATAGTATTGGCGACAACACAAATTGAAAGCG
The DNA here is from genome assembly GCA_034641835.2 of Pinus albicaulis. NCBI lineage: Eukaryota > Viridiplantae > Streptophyta > Pinopsida > Pinales > Pinaceae > Pinus > Pinus albicaulis. Next base: position 998,268,296 of record CM076581.1, read on the forward strand.
ACAGAAAAAGGTAGTAATTTCAGCACATAAGATAAACTAGACATAGAAATTGAAAGCATAAGGAGGTTGATGATGAAGGTGTCTCGTAAGAAGACAACAACAAGAAAACAAAGAAACTTCATAAGGGAAAAGACAAGAAGAGAATGTGAAAGCATAACTAGTGGAAAGACGAGAATCAAGATATGGAAGCCTTGAGAAGTACAACAGACGAATAATGCAGCCTTATGGACATCTATAAAATAGAGTATGGGATCCAGGAGGCAAAGAATAGCACATGATCGTGAGAGTCATGAATATTTTTAACCTTGGGGAGTCCGATGCGAGGGCATTAGGCTCAAGAAAATTCCTTGTATTTTGTTAGACTTAGGGGTTTTTTTGTTTTTCAAGGGAATTGGTTCCTTATGTAATGATTTGAGTGACTTTAAGGAGAATTAATTAAATATTGTGAGAATTTTGTAAATGTTCTTGAATTTTTGAGAACATGAGAGAATTAGACTAGTTGAGAGTGCATAGGGATTGAAAGATTTAGGGAATTAATGTAAATCCTAAAGTAGAGTTAGTTTCATGAATATATGGGATGAAAGAGGATCCTTAGGGATTAAGTAGTGATTTTAGGGATTTTGTTGAGGAGACGGAGGAACCGAAACCAAAAATAGTTTCAAGACCTTTGTATAAAATGTAAGCCTCAAAGGCATAAAATATAGGAAACGAGATAAAGAGTGATTCAGTGGTTTGAGAGAGATAGGGGTTTGAAGCCTACGGGTTGTAGAATAGGAAAAGGCGCACCGATAGCGTGAAGATCGGCCAGGAGGAGATAATTTCCTATGTAAGTTTTGTGTGTTAATACAAAGAACTCGATTTTACGAGTTTGTATTCCAATTCGAATCATATGGTGTGTAGATGGAATTGGTTATAGTATTGATTAAGTGTATGGGACTCAGTGGTTAATTGTGATTGTGAAATTAGTGCAATCAATCACGAAATGGATCGATGTCACAACATGGTCCTTCATATTGATGTCTCGATTTTTACGAAAGATAGAGGCAAGAATGTTGGTATCGTATGAAGCCTTTCAAGAAGGGGTTATTACGATACTCGTTGTGTAATTACTGATGCGACGAGATGCGAGTTTGAAGTTACAGCTTGAGGGTTTGTCAGTATTTATAATCGATGGACTATAACCACGTAAATTTTATGTAGAAGATGAATAAGCCTTGCGGTGGTTGATTTCAGTGAGGTTTTGAAGATCGTAAGAATGAACTGGAGTTCTATAGAATGGATCGAAGGCATAGTTGAAACCAAGTTAATGGAAGCGAGAGATCGAGAGCACTGAAGGAAATGTGGCAAAATATGTGTTTTTGGAACCACGAGTGGAAACAAGATAATGGCGTATGAAACATGAATCGAAATGGTGTGGAGCAGAGTTCTTATGAAAACCCTTTAGGTTGGAACCATGGTTCTACTAAAAAACTCGAGTTAAATGATGGCCCGAAGATGGTTTTTTCAAAACCATAAATGGGTTTCGTATGAGTAAAGCCTCGGCAAGCGATAAATCCGTTTGAACGCGATACACTCCCGTTGAGGCGATGCGTGATCCTCATAAAACCATTGATTTCGTGTTCGCGTTTGGTTGATAAGTCACGGGAGATTTGAGTACGATATCCATACAATCATCAACGATTGAGATTTGACAATATTCGCATGGGAAGTTGCGCAAAGGTTAATAAGGTATGAACTCGACATTTATGAAATGGCATTTTAATAAAATTTCAAAAGCGAAACATTCTCGAAGGTTTAATAAGTGGAAAGGTAAGATATGTCATGGGACCCAACTATAGCATTATTTTGGTGCCTCGGTCTTTAGCAAAAATCGAAGAGTTGAATGAAATGAAATGTTATGTGTGGGGCAAAAGGTTATATTAATATCTTTGATATTTATTTAACCAAAAGACGAATGCGTGGATACAAATGTTCATGAGGTGAGGTTATTAAGGTTTGAACATTATATTTTGAGGTTTATTGTAAAATGGTCGAATGTTGATATCAGATCTTTCCATCAAAAGGGTTTAAAATTTGATTAGAGCCGAAGCTGGTATTAAGAGGAGAAAGCTTTCGCTTATGAAAGTTTCCTATCCAGTTTTATTTGGGGCATTAATTTGAAGAGCATTTTATATGTGTTGTAGGTTTTAGCATATGGTTTATAACCATAAGATATGAAATAAGAAGCTTCCGAATTTAATTTTGCCAATTTTGGAATCATGTTGGTTTAAGAATGAACCATGCATTTTTATATGCATCTAAAGGTGAGAATGTGGGTTTGGCAGCTTTATGCGCTATCACTTAGCCTCATCTTGCCTTCTCAAACTCGTAATAGCAAACACTCTCAAAGAGTGTGTATGCATAGCAGAGAGTGCGACTAATCCACCTACTTCAAAAAATAAGAGGAAAGGCAACCAAAACCAATCTGTCCTAGTTAATCCAGAAACAATCCCTAAGGGAATACATCTAACACCGCAGCCCGACAACATGGCACTCAACCCAAGCGGGACGGGCCTATTTTGCACGAATAAACCTTGTTCTTTTGCGGTTTCTATGGTCACTATTTCCATGATTTCCCTCTTACCTCGGGATGCGTAAGATAAGGGAAGCTCAAGCAACATCCCGAGGACAAAAATCCTCCCTTCTGCTCCTCCTATGCTACCCCTACTCAAATGCGTGTATTTAACAACCCTTTTTTCCCCAACAAGGATATGTGGCTACCCAACCCCTTGAAAATCGGGTGGCCACCAACCTCCTCCATCTAGTACTCTCCAATTACCGCATCCTCATGATGATCCGACCAACCCAATACCATTGACCTCAAACTTCAAAATCGAGTCCGCACGGTACACCCAAATTTCCCCGCTACATCCCTCTACCGAGTCCCCATATCTCGGTCCCACAAAGCCTCTTTTGACACCCAATGGTCCTTTATTGATTCCTCGACCCCTAAGGTAGAGGCTCATACCAAGATATCTAAGGAACTTGTCGACACGCTACTTTCGGTAAAAGTCGCCCACCTCTACAATATAGTAGACGAGTTGGCACAATCCCCCGTCGCCATGTCAACACTCTGGAAGTTCCTCCAATCATGCCCTTCACAAAGAAAAATATCTACTAACTTCAATGGATGTTGTGGATCCTTCAAATGATCATTTTATTGTCTGTTGACATCGACAAGTCGAACATCCTCCCTTCCTATATCTGCACGCCTCTCCAAATCCCTATCAAGATTCGAATGAAAACATCTCCCGTTGTATCATTGATGAGGGGGAATCCACCGTGTGTGATGTCCTATTTTGTTTGGAAGCAAATCGAATCCCCCGAGTTAGCTCCTTCACCTATCACCCTCCATGTGTGCGATGACCACTCTTCCCAACCCCTTGGCATGTTCCGAAATTGTCCTATTACTCTTGTGGGCAAGACTGTTTGTGTTGAAATTGAAGTCAATGATGCCCCCTTATGTAGAAATTTAAACTATAATGTGATGTATTACTGACATATTTTGATCTAATAATTAAATCCACTGTTAAATACATAACCCTTTGTTTCGGGGATTTAACACCCTAGAGGTTGGTTGGGATTCAACCTCCACAGAGCAGGGGCGTACTATTTAACAGAGACTCACACGATCATGCATACCTATGAAAACGAAATAGAGCAGAACGACGAGGTTTACCCGTTGGTCCTACGTTTGAAATAGATCCACGTGGAGTTCAAACTCCCCGCAACCGTCCTTCCTCTTTCACCTGAAATACAAGAAGAAACCAAAGACAAAGGACAAGTTAGATGCAAGATATCTTCTACTCTATATGTTAGCAGAGATTCATATAAAACATTAAATAAATCATCATAAATGCTTGTATAACAAATATTCTTCACATTAAAGCATACACCAACACGTTTACTCGGGGAACAAAGATGATACTTACGTATTATAAAAAATAGTACGCACAAAAAGTAAGTGGAGAGATCACCGATCCTTCCAAGGCCTTCGCGAGCGTCGTCCGGATCCCATCAGATCCCTTGCCTCGCTAAGACTCCTTCCAAATGAGTGCATACGAGATAACATATAAAGGGGATGTGTATCTCAAGGAAACAAGGGTTTCCCCGAAATGAACTGAAGAGTGTGTAGAGGCACGTGGAATCGACTTGGATAGGGAACCAACGTAGTATAATAATAATAATTCTCTTCTCCCCCTTAGGCCATACATATGAGGTCTTTTTATAGTCCCTCCAAGTAGTTTCAGCCAAGTTGAAACAGTTAGCTCACTGTCAGATGGTTGAACTACTCGAGTAACCATCAACCCGGCCGAAATTAGAGTTTTTATATATTTTTTAATCATTAAAAATGGCATACGCGGGAAAAGTCTAGCTGTACTCTGCGCATACACAGCGGAAAAAACACGGCATAGTCAAAGTATGAAGGATTTTTCCACTCGCTTTTTAAGTGAATTTGTCCAAGTCTCATAGGAATGGGTGCCCATAAAGCCACGAGCAATCATGAATCATGTCAAGGTGAGAAATGATGCTATAACGTATGCCCCCTAATATATGAGGTCGAAGGGGTACATGATGGCCGAAATGTATTATGCACATAGAAAGAACCTTGCAAGGACAAGAGAGGACTTCACCGGATACCGCCACCAAACCAATGAAAGAAATCGGAGAGTCAACACATGTCGAGGCGGGCACACCCATGCTCGAGCCAAAAATACATCATATATATAGAAAGTACTGAATAGATCCAACATGTATACAAGTATAAAGCGAATCGAAAGTCACATAGTGAATCATCCGAAGCGAGGCCCTGGAAAGACAAGTCTATATCAATGTCCAAGTATCACATATAGAAAGTCGAGCAAAGATAGTCAAACCGGATATCTAATCAGTAATCGAATCTCCAAGTACCGGATCATAGAGGCGGATCAAACGCATAATCACGCAACTCGAGGATCAACATATAAGATGCCGCTGTGTCTACCGCAACATATCAGGTGGACGGCAACACCGCGTAGAGAACGGCCAATGTGTGAACCGAGAAATGCCGATGCAACTCAAGGTCTTCACCGATCACAACTGACAAACTCTACACCGGAATAAATGAGCTGAGTCGACCATGTGAGAAATCGTTGGATTACCGGCAATGATGTTTCCCAGTTAACCAACAGCGAGACGACCGAATCGATAATGATAATGAGTGTCAAGGTGCCCCAGTACATAATCCCGACAAGTGTGATATGAATGAGTTGAAGTCGAATACTTGAAAGAATCTACCAATCGTAGAGGCAATAATGAATCCCCACTGTCAGATAGCTGAAGAGTCCGCACTGATGACTGCAAACCCCTAAGATGCACGACAAAGACTCTAGATCTTGTCTCCCGTGAGCAATGAGTCGGAGTCGATGGGAAAAGATCCGCGGAAGGAAGGCATTAAGGCATCCCACATCGATCCGCGCGAGGTAACCCGGCAGGCCAAGATTTGGAAGGAATCGACGTAAGGAGAGTGATGGAACCAAAACCGAAGTACGTTTCCGACGTGCACAAGATGAAGCTAGCGCACTAAGAAACCTCTCGAACCAACCAATAATGAAAGCTCGACACGAGGCAGAAATCCACCGATAGGGTCAAAAATGGAAATCCAGTAATCGCACCGAATCAAGTGTGATAATGTGCCGACGTCGAACACTGGGAAACCACTCGATCAAGACCCATGATGATGATCAAATGCTGAGTACGAGGTCACACTGATCAATGATGGAAATAGGCCCAAGGTGCGGCTCTAGGTTTGCTCTCGTAGCAATGTGTCGTAGTCGATAAGAGACAAACCCGACGACAAGAAGTCAATGGAGACCTTCTCAAACCAAAGACGAGCGTAAGATCAAAACATACGATGTGATAGGACATGATGCCTGACAAGACCGTAGGCCCGATCGAATAATGAGTCAAGAGACACGCAAGATGGCATTCACTCGATGCTAGACTTCCTTGAACAAAAGCACGAGCTCGTGATGACCAAGCGTAAAAAGTGTCATCAGTATAAGTCCTGCTTCAGAGGCAAAACAAACTCTCCATAAGATTGGAAGAGATAACCAACCGGGGAGAACCGATAGAGTGGAAATATGGTAAAGGCCGAACCTAGGTCAAACTAGAACCATCCCAAATGAAGGAAATATATATAAGTATATGTGCTTTTGTTCAGAGGGCGACATCAACGACTCGCACCGCCATCGAAATAACGAAGATACATCCCGTTCCCGCTCTTTTGTTATATTTACTTTTTTTGTCTTTTTCATAATAAGCTCGAAAAAGAATAAAAGAATGCTATGATACAATGGATAGAGCAGTATCAAGAAAGCAGATGCACTAGTTCCGGGGTTTGGAACAATCCTATGCTCAATGCAAGGTGGCGAAAACGCGAGTCGATGATACTCGAGGAACGTTCCATCCATGGGTACAAAGGTGTCAAGTCGTGATAGCTAAGTGCATGCAACGGTTCAACTTGTATAGAAAGTCAAGGTCAAAAGTTGGCTTAAACATCGAGTCCAAAATGAAGCTCGGCTAAAGGCCGGGATAAACAAGTAGCCAATATGCAATGCAAGTAATACAAGCGAACGACACCGGGGAGCCTCTAGGGTATAAGCCGGGAAAAAGGATAAGTGATGAAGAATAAGAATGAAGCTTCAACACGAAAGACATGGCGGGACTAAAGAGGACTCCCGAGCCTACATAAAAAAGCGACATGGGCGACAAGTGATAGCGAGAACTAACTAGGAAGCCCATGTAAGAGGAAGGCTCTACCATCAAGTCATGATTTTAAAAATCGGCGAGTGAAAATGGTATAATACTCATGACACCCGATGGGATCGACCCTAAGGCAAGTGATCGCATGGAGGCTAGAATGCAAGATACAATGGAGAGTGATTCCCAACCTATATGCCAGTGAGAAGATCATATACCCGCCATGAAGAGTCCGAACACATGGGTCAAAAAGCCGAAAAAACTCTCGAAAAATGTCAAAATGTACACGAAATATACCAAATCGGGCACTTCCAAACAATCGAGTTATACAGACATAAGATAGATCGAAAAAATAAGCATAAGGAAATTTTTTGTGGAAAATTTTCAATTTTTTAGCCATAAATAGACAAATTACCTCTCATTTGGTTCATTATTGCATAGCTGATTTGGAAAAAGAGCTCTGGAGCAAAAAAATTCTTTCTTCAAATCAGAAACAACCGACCGTCGGAATTCAGCGAAACTTCAGGTAGGCTCCTTAATCATCCTGTTTATTCATTTTGTCCGTTTGGAAATTAAAATTAAGTGATTTTTTGCTTTAAAACCCTTGCTAAAAAATGCGTATTTGCGCATACGCGGGTTTAATGAAGGAAAGTCGCGTATACACGCGACTGTGCATAGGAAAAGTCGCGTATGCGCAGGTCCGAATGCAAAAAAATGTGGCTAATGCAAAATTTGATGAAATTTCTCAGGATGACCATCTCATGGAGGGAACATGAGCATAGCGCAATAGACCAAGAGGTCATGCAGGATTGCGCAGCGCAAAATATCCTCCGGAATTGCAGATTGTTGAAATTCTTTAAAATGCCCAATATGAAAAGCAATGTGCGGTTGCTTGAAATGCTCGTAAATTACTAGGAACCAGATCAGGATTGCTTCATAATTGATCAGATGCCACTACACATTTAAGTGGATGATATATATTTCATCACTGGACTCTCCAGAAGGGGAGAACTAGTAGACCTGCACGGAAAACCGCTGGGAGGGTTAACCGTGGAAGATTATGTCCACGTATATTGGGTAGATAATTCCAAAAAGGTTGGAACGCAGACTGCAATTAGAGATATCAGGGATTTGCACATGAAGATCCTCCTTTTCACCATCAGCAGAGTGGAAGGATCTGCCTCACTACATCAGGCGTCCAGGACGCAAATGAGTATAGCTGTAGAGTGTTTGACTCATGTTTACGATTGGTGCACAGCCCTGCTACTGAACATGAAAAAACAACTGACTTCTATTCGCCAAGTAAAGACCAAACACTTTGGCTATGGTACCATTTTGACAACATTCTTCTTTGAGAGGATTCCAGCTTTGAGACCCAGAGTCATCTCTACTATCAGTAGCCCGTGGGACCCAAGAATTTCCCGTTGGGCAGACATGATGAAGAGACTGGGGGGTAGTGAGGTACCCTGGACCACCTGGGATGATGAGTTCTTCCTGTGGTGGGGAGAACAGATCATCGAAGTGGATGACTATCCCTATGCCGGGATGGATTTCCGTGGAGATCCAGATCTAGTTCTTCCACCTGGCATAGCATGGGGAGCAGTCGGTAAGTTTTGCAAAAAATTTAACTTATATGATTTTTTTGGATTTTTTCAAATATGTATGAAAAAATGAAAAACAAACATGTTTTTGATTGGATTCATAATGACTGACAATTTAAAATGATCATTTTTCAGATGTTGGACCAGTTCATCCTGAGGGCCTACCGCGCCATAAGCGTCGCAGGGGTGAGGCAGAGACAGTGGATTCCGACAGGACTCTCCAGGCCGTGCAGAGAAACTTGGAGGGATTAACCCACCAAATCCCTATGGCTGCTGTGGAGGACTTGCCGGAAGCCATCCAGAGACGGGTGGTAGGAGTACCACGAGACTGGGTTAGATTATTCCGCCGTGTGGCCGCTGCAGTTATGTTCTATAGGAACACGACTTCTGGGCAGGGTCCTCAGGAGTAGACAGATTTTATATATTAGGTGACTGTATATTCTTTTTTGAGACTGAACATGATGGGGCATAAGCCCAAGTTTTGTACGAGATTATGGAGCCAAATTTTGTAAAGTTTTTTGACACTCCGATGATATATATACATCGATATTTGATGTGATGTGATAAATGTATCAAATGTATGATGTTTTTTATGATTAAAAATTTATTGTACTGAATGATTAATATGCCAATCTAAAGCTTGATTAGTTAATGAGTCAGCAAACCAATTGTCAGCTCGAGGAATATGAATGAATGTTAAAAATTGAAATGACCTTTGTAACAAACGTACCCTAAAAAACAATCGTAATAAAAAGGGATCTCGTACCTGATAAGTGTTGTTCAACTGTGACACCACCATCTGGGAGTCCAAGAAAACTACCAACGAATCAACACCCAAAGATATTGTCTCTGAGAGTAGATGAATGACTGCAGTGTATTCTGCTACATTATTGGAAGCAGGACCAATGCAGACCCCTCTTGATACCAACAGCTGACCGGAAGGATAATGAAGCACCCAAGCCGCGGAAGCTAAGTTCCAGGTGTGTCTACTAGCACCATTGGCGAAACCAAAATGACTCATGACATCCAACACAACCTGCCAAAGAAGATCAAAGAACATCACCACCTCATCAAAAATCGAAAAATCAATCAGATATGTACAAAGCAAAAACTACTATATACAAAAGCAGGATGCCAGGCTAAAGCCTAGGCATAATACTTCTTCAAATAGAGCCCATTTTGGGGCTCCGGAAACTCGTTCCCTTCGAAGTCAACCAAGGTATATGCTCCTTTCTTAAGGACTTTTTTAACGATATAGGGGCCATACCACATCGATTTAAACTTTCCTGCCCCCAAGGCATCCTTTTCTTGGGCATAGACCAAAACAAGGTCGCCTTCCGAAAAGACCCTAGGCTTGACCGCCTTATCGTACTGAACCTTTACTCGGTTTTTATGCACTTCATTCATCGTGGTGGCATCTCGACGCTACTCATCGAGATGTTCTAGATGAAGAAGCCGTTCTGCCAGACTAGAAGTGTCAGGAAGAAGTTCAACAGCTAATTTAAGGGAAGGAATCTTGCATTCAATGGGAAATACAGATTCCACCCCGTGGACTAACTGAAACGGAGTAAAGCCAGTTGCAGTTTTAACTGACGTCTTGTATGCCCAAAGTGTAGGATATAGCATAATATGCCAGTTGTATCTATGTTTATCAATTTTCCTTTGAAGAATTGTCTTCAAGGATTTATTCACGGCTTCCACTTGCCCATTGGCCTGAGGATAATATGGAGATGAATGCTCCTGCCAGAAACCCAATTTGAGAGCCAACTTAGCCATCATACTATTCTGAAAATGATTGCCATGTTCAGTGACAATCTCTCTAGGTATACCAAAACGAGCGATAACTTGGTTGAAAAGGAACAAAGCTGCAGTCTCACCATCGTTCCCAAAAGTAGGCATAGCTTCGACCCACTTCGTAAAGTAGTCTACTGCTACGATAATGTACTTGTGACCTTTTTCCGAAGGCGGGTTACAAGTAGTATAATCCATACCCCACTTTGTAAAGGGTCTGACAGTAACGACTGGAAAAAGCGGAGCTGGATGAGCGCGCATTTTTCGAGTATAAACCTGACACGGATGACACTTCTTGACCGATTCAATACAATCTTTGAAAATCGAGGGCCAAAAGTATCCAGCACGCAAAATCTTTTGGGCTGTAGCAAGCCCGGATAAATGACCCCCACAAGCTCCACCGTGAGAATCATTGAGCACAGCCTCAGCTTCTTCGAAAGTTAAGCAGCGTCTTAGGATTGAATCAACCCCTCGACGGTACAAAGCATCACCAATAATCAGATAATTCTTGGCCAAGTGATGCAATTTACGACGCTCATCTTTCGAAAAAGTAGAGGGAAACTTTGCAGTCTGGAGATACACAATGATATCCCCTACCAAGGATCCTGTGGAGAGATTAGAAACAAGTGTTCATCCGGAAAGGACTCATCATAGATCATCTTCTCTCCACAAGGCAACTCGGAGATCAATTCCGCAAAGACTAATGACTTCTTGGATTTGGCAGACATGAACTCGAGATCAAATTCCTGTAATATCACAATCCATCTATTATATTTGCTCCCAATCACTCGCCTGCTGAGGACAAACTGAAATGGATTGGCAGCTGCCAAGACATAAGTTTTGCGAAGAATAATGTAATGTCGGAGTCGCTGCACAGCATGAACTGCTGCTAAGGCTAACTTTTCTATCAGAGTGTATCGCAGTTCAGGTCCTACCAGTCCTCGACTAAGGTAGTAAATAACATGCTCAGCAAGAGCATCATCCTCCTAAACCAGAACCATACCAATGGTAGATTCTGCTGTAGCCAGATACAAAATAAAATCTCTGCTATAATCGGGTGGACTCAGTAAAGGAGCAGAGGTCAATGCCTTCTTCAAGGCATCGAATGAGCGTTGAGCATAGTCGTCCCAAAGAAAAGGAACTCCTTTCTTCAACATTCTCATATATCCCTTTGTAATCTCAGCATAGTTGACGATAAACCTCCGAAGAAAATTAGACTTCCCTTGGAGACTTTGAAGCTGACGGATTGAAGATGGGGGAGGCAACCGAAGTATTGCCTCAACCTTGAAGGGATCTACCCTTATCCCTTCCCTAGACACGATAAATCCCAACAGCCGACCGGATGTAACCGCGAAAACGCACTTGTTCGGATTCAATCGAATTTTATAAAAACGACATCTTTCGAATATTTTCCAGAGGTGATCGGGATGATCCATCCTCTTTCAAGAATGAGCAGCTAAATCATCTAAGTATGCCTCAATAATCTTCTTGATGTCGTGGAAGGCGTAAGACATGGCCCGCTGAAAAGTAGCTCCAGCATTTTTAAGACCAAAAGGCATTTTCTTATATGCAAACGTACCCCAGGGACAAATAAATGCGATCTTATGTTGATCTTCTGGACGGATAGTAATTTGATTATAACCAGAGAAACCGTCCATGAAGGAGAAAATCTCGTTACCGGCACACTCGTCAATAATCTGATCGATGAATGGTGTGGGGTAATTGTCTTTCGGACATGCCTTATTCAGGTCTCTGAAATCGATGCACACTCGAATCGTTCCTTGCTTTTTATCTACCGGAACGGGGTTTGAAACCCATTCAGTCAGAGGAACTGGGAAAATGAATCCCGCCTTAAGCAGCTTTTCAACTTCAGCTTTGATAGCTGCTGCCTTCCTAGGATTAACCGGACGAATTTTTTGCCTGACCGGCTTAGTGTTTTCATACGTCTTGATCTCATGTTGGACGATAGATGGGTCTATGCCAGGCATTTCCTCATAAGACCAAGCAAATACATCCCTATACTCTTTGAAGAGCTCGGTATAGATTTGAACCTCTTCACGGGAACATTCAGCTCCAATGAAGACATTCTCGACAATATTGGGATCCCTGGAAATGTTCACCGGGATAGTAGGAGAGATCACAGCCATGTTCCCTTCAGCATAAACCTGTGTTGGTGCCAAAGGGTTCAAGATTGGGTGAACAGGACCAGGAGACTGAGGACTTGGAAAACTAGTTTCAACTTCGCTCAAGTCAGGTAGGAAGTAAGACCGATGATGCAAATCATCCCACGGTCTATCTATACCAGTCATGGCTTCCAGGATTGCCTCTTCAGATGGAAGAGTGGTATCAAGACAATCCTGGGCCGAAGAAGAACTAATCGTCCAAGCCAGAGCCACATCACCATCCAACTCTTCCGGCAAAAGAGGAGCTGGAACGGATTATGCAGTGTCAACAATAGACTGATATGCAATCTCAGCTGCAGAAATCAGAAATGCCATTCCACCCACTTGACCTTCCTCTAATGTGGCAGTAGGGGAAGGTAAGGTCCAAGGGTCCGAAAAATAATGAGTTTGAAAGAACTCTCTTCGAAGGGGAGCCTTGGAGGATGAAATAGCATTAATATGCACAGTAGGAGGAGGAAGATCGAAAGTACCCATCAGGGAAGAATACATTCCAACTCCTAGATTCTCAACAGGCGCCTTAGTATTATCCAACTTAGGAATAGATGAGTCAGAAGACACATTCGGGTCTATCTGAGGACAGTCCAGTTGATCCACTGTGACAATCCTCCCTTCGTGGGGGAAACATGCAATTCGAAATAATGAGGATGCAATAGCATCCATCTCATAAATCCAGTTCCTCCCCAACAGAAGGTTGTAGTCCAAGGCTGCATCCACTACCTCAACCTGTATGTTGACAGTTTTTCCCCCAACACAGATGGGAAAAGCCGGGACAATACCATGGGGTCTGTGAGAATGACCATCGAATGCAGTAAGAACAGTGCTAGATGGAACAACTTTGGGAGATCCAAGTGTCTTCCAGCATGCGAGAGACATCACGCAAGTAGAAGCACCCTCATCAACAACCGTGCGAAAGATATTAGTCTTCCGATACGATGATTTAATATGAAATGCCATGTGATGAGGAAGTCTCTTCTTAAAGTTAGCCATATCAAAAGTAATCAGAAGAGAATTTTTCGGATCAATAGCCCCAATGGCAGTGAGCAAAGCACTGCGCTGAGCCGGACAAGACTGGAGTACCTCTAAGGCAGACATAGCACAAGGACTCTGCGCCAGATCTTCTACAATCGAGTAGTTATGGGCAGCTCTCGCGTTCGGATTAATCGTTGACCGCTTAGAGGATGCCTTCGGTATCCGAGGCATAGACTCAACAGTTGGCTTCGTGATGTGAAGCGGCTCAGTAGCATCAGGAACTTCCTTAGCTTTCGAAGATTCCTCTCCGCCATAATCATGGGATCTCGTAGCGACATCCACGTGAGCACTCATCATAAAGATATTCGATGGAATTTCCCCTTCCTGGGCACCTCCAGAGGAAGCCCCAGGATTTTGGTTCGCGCCAACAACTAATTGCTGCCCTTGGGGAAAAGGGTTTGTTAGCACAGCCTGGGAACTAGAAGAACCCTGCTGGGATAACAGGTGCTGAGCATCCTAAATTTTAGGGCAAAGGTGTGTGAGATGGTCTCCAGCACAAAGCTTGCACGGAAACTTCACTTTCTTTTTCTCCTTTTGACCCTCACCAACACGCTCGTTGGTTTTATTTGCATTGCCCTTCCCTTTCTTGCCCTTCTTCTTGTTATTTCGTCTTTTCTTCTTCCCATCGGATTGTTGATTTCCTTTGGGATCAGAAGTTTGGACAGCATTTATGGACAAAGACTGGGAAGGTGATGAATCAACAGGCACAGCCTGACCAGAAGGAGCAGATTGTAAAGACAACTGCTGCAGTTGAGAAAGCAAGCTGGCTGCACTACTATTGACCGATCCGACAAGCCCGTCACCATGCAGACCAGGTTTGGGTTTCGATAAATCCAATTTGGAGCGAGGAGCATTGGGCAAATACTTATAAAGCATCCCAGACTGAGAATAGATCAGTTCTAACTGCTGGGCCCTAAAAATGGCTTGCTCCTCGGAAAATACCCCAGATAGGGATACATCTTTTGAAATATCTGACTGCAGAGATTTCAAAAACCACTCGAGAAGGAATTCACCTGGAATATGAGCTTTGATAAGCCTCTTCCTTCTCCTCCATTCCTGAATGTGATTAGAAATGTGAGTTGCCTCATCCTGCTTAAAATTGGCCAGGAGTTCGGTCCCAGCCTCATATCTGACAGGCAACTGAAAATGGTTTAGAAATGTGACAGCCAGTTCTCCAAATGTGGCGAAACTGCCCCCAGTGATCTCGATATACCATTTGGCAGCATTTCCAGTTAGGGTGCGTTGAAATAATCTCAACCTAATCGAGTCATCGATCAGGGAGTTCGAAGAGCACCATAAGTGGAAAGTAGTGATGTGGTCTGCCGGATCCTCTCCATTCTTACCTTCAAACTTTGGAATGTCTGAAGGAAGTTTGGTCGGGACCGGAGGCCACCCCGGACTATAACGAATCGGGTCATTAGTCAACTTCGACAAATCTGGCAAGTTTAATGTTGCCAGAAAAGGTAAGCGAGGCGGAGCCTGAGAATTCCATCCTTGATGGGATGGATTCCCAACATTCTGAAAAGAATAGCCTGGATTTGATGAGGCACCAGGCTGCCAAAAAGGACTCGTAGAAAACGGAGAAGAACCTCCTCCCCACGCCGAGTTACCAAAGCCCAGACCAGTTCCCCCCGCTGAAGTATTGATTGAAGAGGAAAGCCCCTGGTAGGGGTTCCAAGCATTAGACAGAGGAGAAAAAGACTGATAAGCACTCGATGAAGGGAAAGAAGCATTCACTTGATGACCTGCGTAAAACTGATTCCCTGCCCCCAATGTAGTAAAGACAGGATTCCATCCCGTAGAAGTAGTCGAACTTTTCCCCCCAGACCAAGGGTTGAAACTCTGGGTCTGGGACATAAACGGAAACGACCCTAAAGAAGGATTGGAACTAGGAATGTGTCCAGTCCCAAAGGGGAAACCCTGAAACGAAGCTGATCCACTAGCCATGTTAGACATGGGCGTAGATCCAGCTGAAGCAGTGGAAAAGGAAAAAGAGGGATTTCCACTAATGGACATCCCTGAACAGAAGGGACTAGAATGAGAAGCATATGCTTGGGTGAACCGAGAGCCAAACATAGTAGCACTAGAAGCAATCGAAGATGAAGCAATAGTGCCCCCTGCCTTGACAGAATCAGGGGTCTGAATGCCTGCAGCACTCACGGTAGAAGCCGCGTTCCCAGTCGTGGCCATCGAAAGATAAGAATGATACGGAAGATCCGACGGTCTCTCCGACTCCAATCCGATATACTGAACAACAAACGGATAATCAGGAGGAAGAGGAGATGGACCTGTATCAGGAGGCTCAGGTATGTCCTCAATCTGAAAATCTTCTTCCTGAGGAAATAAAACTCTCGAGGTGAGCGGAACGCTCCTCTCGGGACTGACACCAGAATCAGCTACGAAACCTTCAGACCTTGGTGGAGGATCTCTCTCCACAGCGTCAGACGCCATAGGGTGGTAACCACCTACTAAATCGCTCCTACACCTTCTCGAAGAAGGCTCTGCACTCTCGGGAGATAACCCCCGGATTCTCCTCGAACGTCGAGGCGCTTGATCAGCCACTTTTATAGATTTTATAAATTAGACTCAAAAAAGTGAAAAGCTAGGCAAGCTAGGAGCAAAGAGCACTCACTAAAATAAAAATCCCTGAGATACAGTCAAGCAAACAACCTCCAAGTATTTCCACTCCGGGTGATGAGGACCGGACACCAAAATACAGGAAAGCGAAGTATAGGACCTCCCGAAAGCAGTCTAGGATGATTAGGGCCCAGAACAACTAGCGAAGGTATCAGAAACAGTTACGCCGACCTCCAAACGGCAGCCTTTGCCGGCTCAAGCACCCAATCTTCGCAAGGGCACCCCCCAGAAGTACTGCTGAAAGTGATGCGACGTCTGCCTCAGGTACCACAGGTATTCCCCCCCGTAGTCACCTGTGTGGAACCTAGGAGTGGCAACTATGGGCACCAATCCGTATCAGAAGCCGTGCGGAACGGTCTTGAGGTCAGATTCAGCTAATCGGAGGGGGGGTATCCCTCTTCTCAACCTTCACTTCCCCTCGCGCTTGACTCTCGAATGAGTTTCCCGGTCCACCTCACAGAGTTGGATTTCGCTCAATTAATCAACTTCTATGTTTGATTGAGCGGCCTTGGAGAGTTAACTCTCCACTCACCTATTCCAAGGCCCTACAACCTAGCTAGTTGGTGATTGACACTTAGAAAAACTTGCTAGTTGATTTTAGATTAAATCGCTTATTTTAAGGGCTATTATGTTAAGTCACAAGGATATGGAGATGAAACGTATGGTGTTTTTGACGCAAAAGAAATTAATAAAAACTTAACTACATGCAAATGCAGTTCTTTGTCTTTCGATGAAGAGAAATCTCTATACAGGTTCTACGAGACTAAAAATGTATTTTTTCTTTTCAAATAGCAAACTCACACTCACAAAAACTAAGAAATTGACTAAATGATTCAATGCACCTAATGCAAATCACTACAAGCATGTAAATCCTAAGATGCAAATCTCTTAAAGCAGAGTGAAATTCCCAAAAATTCCTTCAGTTTTAACTCATCTTTTGTTGTCCAGAAAGCTAATTCTTGAAATCAAGAACTCTTAAAATAAGGACACCAAAAACACTTAAAAACAAGAAGAAGAAATCAAACGACAACTCCTCCTCACAATCAAGCCAAAAACTAAAGCAAGAAACTTCACAAAAGCTTCAAAAGTTGTAGCAAACGAAAATGAAAATGCAACAACAAAAGCAAATAACAAGTGAAAATGTTTTTTAAGCCTTTGAAATGCAAAAACAAAAAGCAAAGCAAATGTTTTTTGAGCTTTTTTGTTTTATAGGGAAAGAGCTCGAAAAGACCAAGCACAATTATCAAAATCCAAACCAAAACGGGACCGAATTTCAAGCACAAACTTCAACAATGCTCCCAAACCTTATAAAGCTAACTCGTAGCAAGATCAATAAGAGCAAGAGAAGACCAAAAACTCAGCCAATCAGCCTAGACAAATAGTGCAAACTCGTCGCAAACAAAAACTCCAAAGAAGCAAGAAAAGCTCTTCAAAAGTTGCAACAAAACCCTAGCCTATGGAACTCAAGAAAACCAATCAAAAACGAAGCAAAAATCACAATGCGAAGCACAACACAAAGATAGGAGTGAGTCAGTGAGCAGAAGCTCTCTGTTCTGATAAAGCAGAACAGCCAAGAATGCTCAGAAAGCGATCTTGGAACTCAATCCAGAAGTGCCAGCACCAGAAACAACACTTTGCCAAAAAGACTAGTTTTCGATCAAACGAAAGAGAGAACAGACATGAAACCACTTCCTTCACACTCCAGTAAGTACAGAGACACTGTAGAAACAGGCCTCCACAGCTAGAAAGGAAAAAAAAGTCAATAAACCCAAAAATTCAAAATCTGCCTAGGTATACGCTACTTTACAGCTATGCAACCAGCGTGCATACGCATCTGTACTAAGGGAAACTCGCGTATACGCGGGTTCCTTAAGAAAAACTCACGTGTATACGCGACTGTGTGCAGAAAAAAGCACATATTCAAAGGTAAATAATGAAAAAACAAAAAGAACAAGCCTGGAAAAGACACCAAGACTTCAGACTGACTGCAAGAAAATAAACTGGACTGCAAATGAAAGATAAAACTGTTGGCAACCTACCAAACAGCTGAAACAACCCAACAGGAGAATCACAAGAATGTGCTCCCCAGCGGAGTCGCCAGTTCTGTTTCGGGGAATTAACACCCTAGAGGTTGGTTGGGATTCAACCTCCACAGAGCAGGGGCGTACTACTTAACAGAGACTCACACAATCATGCACGTTCATAAAAACTAAATAGAGAAGAATGAGAGGTTTACCCGTTGGTCCTACGTTTGAAGTAGATCCACGTGGAGTTCAAACTCCCTGCAACCGTCCTTCCTCCTTAACCTGAAATACAAGAAGAAACCAGCACAAAGGACAAGTTGTACAGCATATTTCTACTCTATATGTTAGTGAGATTCATATAAAATATTAAATAAATCATAATGAATGCTTGTATAACAAATATTCTTCATACATTAAAGCATACACTAACACGTTTATTTCGGGGAATGTGATGGCATTTATTATAAATAGCACGAAGGTGTTAACGAGGAGATCACCCGATTCTTCCATGGGCCACAGACTGCTGCCCGATCCGTCTTTCCGGTGCCTCAGTTTCGCTAAGACTTTTCCAATCGATGGTTACTTAGATGTTATATATGATGAGCATCTCACAAAGTCAAGAAGCCTATAACAATCGTGTGCTAAGAGGCAATGAATCGCACTTGGAGAAATACCAAACAGGCATAATATCAATAATTCTCTTCTCCTTAGGCCATATACATGAGGGAGATTTTTTTATACCCTCCAAATTGTTTCTAACAAATGAAACACCGTCATGATGGGTATGAATCATTCCTAGTAACCATCAACCCAGCCCGAAAATAGGGAATAATTATATATTTTTTAATTATTTTAATGGCATACGTGGAAAAGTCTAGATGGACTCGCGTATACACGCGGAAAATCACGGGCATAGTTGCGTATGGGGATTTTTACACTATTTTTAAGTGAATTTGTCCAAGTCTGTAGGAATGGGTGCCCAAAACCATCAAAGCAATCATGAATCATGTCAAGGTGAGAAATGATGCTATAACACCAAGCTACAATGTTGGAAGGCTTGGAATAGCTTAAGAGTGAGGGGAATCTTCTTCCTGGATCACTATCACCCTCTCTCTTTCCTAGATCTGCGTTTTGGGAGGTGAATAATGGGAGGGAAAGCCTTCCAACACACAAATTTGGCATGAGGGATTTCAGAGAAGAGATCAGAAACATGAGAGCCACTTCCATGGATGTATCATCAGCACTGTCATTGTTGAACAATGTGGATCTGTATTGGAAATCTCAACTACTTGTAGAGTATTCCAAAGATCTCCACATAGGTATGATACTAGATGACATGCAGCAAGAAGAGGGCTACTTAGTCCAAGGAGGAGTCATCTATCATCATGGTAAGGTATTCTTGGCTAGAGCTTCCAAGCTCAAGCAGAAGATACTACAAGGCGCACATAAAGAATTAGTTCTCAACCATATGCATTCAATGAAGATCTATACCCGAATCATGAGGAGCTTTGATTGGGAAGGCATGAGAGAGGAATTACATCAGCACTTTCAAGAGTGCATTAGCTATGGAGGATTGGGGTAGCCAATGGACTCTTTTCAAGAGTCATTTCAGCCAGTTCTTCCTTTTCTTGAGAGGAGGGAAATGCTCATGCACAACTCCATGTGTATGAAGGACTATAATGGTAAATGATCTGACCATGCCAAGCAAGTTTTATTTTTTGATTATTTTTCCATGTTTTTGCAGGCTATGAATCCTAAAAGGAGTGAGAGATCATGTGGATCTCATGACTTTTGGTGGGCCAATAGAAATATTGAACTTGGCCACTCCCTTATTGTGCAATTGGAGATTCATTCTCATGATGGATGCTTCCCAAAGGCACCAAACTTATCTAACTTCTTCAGCCATGTTAAGGTGACTCATGAAGAAAATGTGTGGTGGGAATGCTACTTAACACACCTTGATCTAAGGCAGGCAAGAGATGCACTGCGCTCACATCACATGTGGGATTTTGACCCACCTCCTCAAGCTCATATTTCTATTTGCATATATGTAGTCTTGCTTCCATACTTGGATGATATAGTTGTACTATTTATGGGATTGTATGGAGGGGGGATGGGTAGTTTGTATGTACCACATGGATTTGAACTTCTCCCTGTACCTTATACTACATGTTTCAGATGGAGCATTGCTCCAACCATGTTTATTTCTGTTGAATTCTTCACTCCTGGTGGGATGGACTATGCACACCTTATGTTGACCTTGGAGGAACAATTCATGATGTATTGGCTTGATGAGCACTTGGCTTATGATGAGGACTGGATCATTGGTGATGCCATCAATGGAGGAGGGGAAGTACTACACCTCTCACCCTATCAGTTGCTTGAGGACAAGCAACATTTTGGAGGGGAGGATTGTAATATTCCTACTTAGCCTAAGCTAAGAGGAATATACATTTTTGTTTTACTTTTTGCTGCATGAATAAATGAATAAAGGAGGACATGTAAAAATCCTGAAAATACTGAATAAATCAATGCCCATATGAACAAGGATAAATCATGACCATGTAAATAAATCACTTGCAGGTGTGAAAGGGGTTTGAGCTGTGAGACTGGGTCAACCTTGACCAAATCTACAACATTGTCTAGATTCAATGTACCTCATAAAGGGACATCGCAGTTCTAGAAGGAGGCCCTCATGTAAATGAAGCTAACTCATGAAGGCGGTTTAGGGTTTGCAAAGGCTCTCATCTTATAAACAGAAGGGGAAGGCAACAAGAGAAATTTGTTGATTGTTTATATTTCTGAGTATCTTGTCTGTTTAGACAAATACTATTATCTGTTGTTTAGTGGAGAATTGTGCTGCTTAGCACTTGGAGTTCCTATGCAGGGATTTCACCTCTTACACTTACATTGAGGATTATTAGAGGAGTTTTTTCTGCTTTGATCCACTATCAGGATTTGGACCAAGCTCTACTTCCAACTACAACGAAGATCCAATGAGGGTCTTTTTGCTTTTGTAGGCTGCAGCAAGTGGACCTCTAGATCTACTTAGATCTAGCTTGTATTGGAGCCCCTTCTCAGTGAGTGTGTCTTTTAACCTCTTGGAAGAGTGCATCCACTATTTTAGCTTCAAATTTTTATACTGGCATCAGGCCATCAATGTTATTTAAGCTACAACGTATTTTTCCTTGAGGGACTACGTTATTTTCAGTAGAGGTTTTGCGAGGTGTTTTGACCCCATTTTTTATGAGAGATCTCTGGTGCTGGGCTTTTCCTTTAAATTTGGTGATCCATGGATTAGCTTGTTGATCCATGTTATGTTTAGATCTGATCTATTGTAATGTAAATTCATCTTCAGAAATTTCTAAAGAATTTTGTAGATCTACAAATTAAAACTCAGATCTACTCTTTGTAATGCATGATTTGGTCAAAACCCCAAGGCGATCTTGTAAATAAGTCCTTCTAGATTACAGATATGAAATGGATCTGATGTTTTGTCCACAGATCTGTCCTAGAACTAATATGTAATGTTCAGCTACTGCAACTCCATAAAATAATGTTGTTAAGCCATTTTGTAGCTTATATATGTGTTGCAGCCTTCTTTTATGAAGATTTCTTTCTCTCTTGCCTCCTGTATTCTACTGTATAGTGTAAGAGAATCATTGTAATTATGATTTGCCGCTGTATATTCATAATTTGATCATATTTTATGGCCTCCTGCTCATGCTCTCCAAGACTGCATTATT
The DNA here is from genome assembly GCA_034641835.2 of Pinus albicaulis. NCBI lineage: Eukaryota > Viridiplantae > Streptophyta > Pinopsida > Pinales > Pinaceae > Pinus > Pinus albicaulis. The sequence continues at coordinate 998,290,087 of CM076581.1, forward strand.
TCTGAAGTAGTTTGTTGTGCATAGCTGTAGCCCCTCTTGTAGGGTGTTTTTTAGCTAGACTAGGTGGTGGGAGATATGTTTACCACACCTAGTTTGATTTGTTTTTTCTCCCCTTTTGGATCTAGACCCTAGGTCGACTGATCTAAGGGATCCAAGGGCTGTAAACTCATTTCTATGCATAGATCTCCTAGGAGTGTGTTGTTTCAGCAAGATTGCTGTGTTGTTCCGATTTTGGAATATTACAGAAGGTAAGGCCTATGCTTGGTGGATTTTTAAGTCATTTTCTTTGAAATATGCCAATATTTCTTCTTATGAAAAGTTCACTAAGAGATTAGTGAAGATGTTTGATGGGAAGAATTCTAAAACACTCGTGTTTGAACCAAACAAACCAGAACTTGTGCATGGGTTGGAAGAACTTAAAAACTGAAAACCACTTCATAAAACTGATGGAAGGGATCACATATTTCATAACACACTAATAGAGGAAAAATCTCTGTCTCATACCCATGGAAAAGAGGGCATGCAGTTTCCTTTTGCAAAAGAGGATCCTCTTATTGAGCAGATGACTTCCATGCATATTGAAGAGGAAGAGAATGATGGGGGTTGTCACATCTAGAACATATCTAGTACCTCCTGTAGAGGAAGGAGGAGCACATGCTCCAACAGGAGGATTTATTATAGCATTGCAAGAAGTTCCCTAGGATCTCACTTATGGAGGTCAAGGCACAATCAATGGACAACATGATTGTGAAGAATTGCAGATGGAAGGAGAAGATAGGGAGGAAGGTTATCATCATTTGATGAGGGGCACACACCCCTATCCATTTAGAGAGTTGATTCAAAGAAGAGGAAAACTTTTTTCTGTTGTTAGGGCAAGGGTAAGGTTGCCCAATCATATGTACAATCTACTCTTGACATTGATGTCTCACTACTTGGAGGAATTCCACCTGGGAGGCCACTAGATCTGGAGTTGGTGAGAGGAATCTTGCCATTTGGTTCACCCCTCTTAGATTCCGAAGAGGTGAAGAATTTGAAGGAGTCTAGTACAACGCAGAGATTTTGGGATAGACTCAAGGAGGAGGGAGGCACTCTCCCATTTTCAGCACCACCCACTCTCACTATCTGTACAGCGCTGAAAAAGGTTGCTGCAGTGATGAGGATGTCACCTTCATGGTGCAAGGGAGCTTCTCCATGGATTTGGAGAAACAAAGGGTACTTCCTTTGAGGAAAGAATCCTCCATACATTGGATTAGATGGAGGCTAGTCATGCTTACATGGGCCAAGATTGGGAGATTCTTTTTGGATGAGAAATTCTCATGGGAGGCCAACTTCCAAAGATCACTAATTATTTTTGAGCATGAGTAGCTACATGGCATCAATTTGAAGGATGAATTTGGCATGGGGGATGTCAAAGGAAAAGATAGCAGCATGTGGGGAGCTTCACATTACAGATCATGAATGTTGTCTCTTAGGAGAATTGATCCATATTGGAGGTCTCAACTCTTGGTAGAGTACTCTAAGGATCTTGGTGCTTGCATGATTCTTGATGACCCTGATGGAGATGATAGATATATGGTGGATTATGTGGTCATCTATTCTTATGGTAGAGTCTTCTTGACTAGAGCTTCTAAGCTCAAGGAGAAGTTGCTACATGCAACACATGAGGACTTCTTTTCCATGCACTTTGATGCATATCTTTCCTTGGCAGAGGAGTTCATTTGGGAGGGCATCTAGCATGACATATTTCAGCATGAGGACAGATGCATAGCCCGAATGGTGATAGAGAGGATTTCACAGCCACTTCCCTACTCTTTGGAGGTGAGGGAGAATTTCCAGTTGAGCCATTTCAACGCAAGGTCCCAAGTACATGGTGAAGAATGTAAAATTCCACATTATGTTTTGTACTTCTTTAATTTATATGAGTATCATGTTCTACCAATGAGGATTATCCCTTCTTGCATATTATATGATGATGTACTTGAAGCCATTTGTAGCATTGATATTGGCTATCTTATTGGTGGTTTGTGGGGGAAGCCACATGATTCTTGGTGTGCACCATTGAAACCACTTTGTACTTTCATATTTATATCTTGTAAAATTATTGTCGTAGGAAAAAAGTGGCTGGAAAGCACTTGTTATTGTTTGATTTGATGCAGGCAAAGGATGCACTGCGCTGGTTCCATGTGTGGGACCTTTATCCACTTTCCAGTTGTCATATGACAACTTGTTTCTATTGGTTTTTTCTTCCCTGTATTGTTGATATTCTTATGTTCATGGGAAAATTTGTTTGGAGAGTGAGATATGAGTTGGAGATGCCCATTGGGAGTATGATTCTCCCTAATTTACATGATGCATGTTTCAGGGGAAGCAATGGGCAGCCCATGATTGCCAAACTACATCTCTTTTCTTCATGTGGTAGGAGCCATTTGAAGAACTTGAGTTTTTGGAGGAGGCACTTCATGGTTTATTTGTTTGATGGGGTAGCTTGGGCCACTGTTGGAGGTCGTGACATTTCATGCCAATATCACCAGCAGCCCCATACTTACCATAAATGGAGAGAGAAACCATTTGGATGGGAGGATCCAATCTCTCCATGCAGCCCCAACACATTGTATGAACCGGGGGTTGAAGATATTTTTGAGCTACCTAGAATAGCTAATTTCATTTCGATAATAGCATGGGTGTGGGAGTCACTCATTAGGAATAATATTCCCCATGTTTTTCATCACTCCTACCTTGAGGAGGCAATTGGACAACAAGGATTTTTCCACTTACACCTTCCACCTTTCTATGATGTGAGCCATATGGTTTTGCGTGCTTGGGAGGAAACATTGGAGGGCAGATTTGTAGCAGATCATTTTGAGCAGTGGTGGGGACTTTTGATGAGGAGGCCACAAGAAGAGGAGGGGAGGAATTTTTCTCTCCTTATACATTTACTTTAGGACAAGCAACATTTTGGAAGGGAGCACTGTCATATTCCAAAATTTTAGCCTTCAAGCTAAATGGAATATTAAAGTTGTTTTATCACTAGGAAGGTGAATAAATGGGTAGGGAGGCCCATTAACCTCTTTAGAAGGATCAATAACAATCCTAATGTGAAAGGAGGAAGAATAAGTAGCTAAATTAAGCACCCTTGGGTGTGAGCAGAGAGGGGATCATGTTGATTCAGTCAACTTTGAACAAGTCAGCAAAGCTGTCTAGATGCATTGAATCTCCTTGATGAACAACGTAGTTTTGGTGGAAGACAAATTGCATGAGCTTGATGGCACATATGGATGGGAACCAATATGAAGAGGTTCAATTGATATATATGGAGAGGATGGGAGCCTTTATTATTCTTTATTTGAGATCATCATTTGATATTGGTCTTTTTAGACTTGGCTTCCTCTTGCTGTTTAGCAGGGTTGCAGTGCTATTTAGCACAGGGTGTTCTCGAGCAGGAATCCCACCTCTTCCCTTGAGAGGCATCTTGGAAGAGCTCTGTTCTGTATTGTTACACATCCAGGCTTGAGGCCAAGCACCATTCTCTAGCCTCAATGTTATTTCTGTAGCAGAATATTGTTGTGTTGCAGGGTGTTGCAGTGGAGGTTTGATAACACCACTTCCGGGTCTGTTTCTCAGTAAAGGGTGCCTTCCTTCTCTTGAGAGATCAAATAGGAATGTTTCTAGGCTGAATTCACATCTTGGAAGTTGGCCAAACTATTCCTCATCTCCTACAGCACAGTCCCTTGTAGGAACTGCATCATTTTGCATAGAGTTGTTGCAGCAAGGTTAAAGCCCTTGTTTTTGAGCTAGTTTCCTAGAGAAAGGGCCAACCCTTCTCCTAGAAAGCTAGAGGAAGGATTATCATCCCTATTTTGTATTATTCAGCCATATTTATGTATTTTTGTAGTACTAATACATTTTTTAGAGCTGAATATTCAGATCTGCTCTGTTGTACTTGTGCTCTCAAGAAACCCTTGCCGGGTTATTTCTATAATACATTGAAGAGGCCAGATCTTTGTTTTATTAGCATATTGTCCAATGAAACTATAGATCCATGATTCCATATTATAATGTTTCATAAAACCTCTAAAATAATTTTGTGCATGCTTCAGGAATTTTTGTATAGCTTAAGTCATGGGGTTTGGCTATTTTTAAGTCATTTTAAGGCCGGGAGAATTTTTTTTACTTATCAAAAGAGATTTGTTTTTATTTCTCTTTGGTATGTGAGGGCCTTAATACATATTCTAAGGGATCCAACAATTATTTTCCCCTGTTATAACTCAATCTTCAGGAAATAACGTTTTTAGGGTCTATTTGCTGCATTTTCCCTACTTGGGAGGATGTAGAAGTGCTTCTTTTTGCTGTTGTTTCATTCATTTGATGGCTATGTGTTTCTCAACAAATTTTATGACTTAATTTCACCCTAATATTACAGAATTATGCTTATGCACTACTACATTCCCATGTTGGGATATTACAGAATGATGGATGTGACTAAGCCCTTAAACCTTAAGCAAGTCAACATTGGGATGGAGGAACAACCCAAGTTGGAAAAAATAGGAGATTATTGGGATGATGACACAGTGGGAAAGATTGCAGAGCTGTTAACAGAATATCAGAAACTATTCACCACAAATTTTTCTGAGCTAAAAGGAATTTTAGGAGACTTGGGAGTCATGAAAATCACTCTGAAACCAGATGCATGCCTCGTCAACTAGCGACCATACCGGTTAAATCCAGAATATAAGAAAAAGTGAAGGAAGAATTGGAAAAAATTGTTGCTACAGGAATAATTGAGCCTGTGGAAGAGCCCGAGTGGGTAAGCCAGATGGTTGTTCAAGAAAAGAAGACTAAGGGAGAAATAAGGATTTGTGTGGACATATGCAAATTGAATGATGCATGCATACATGATCCCTTTCCTACCCCATTTTCAAATGAGATATTTGAAAACGTTGGATGTCAAGAGGACTATTATTTCATTGATGGATTTTCAGGGTATCATCAGATCAAGATTGTACCAGAAGACCGAAGTAAGACCACTTTCACAACAAAATGGGGGTCCTTCCAATACAATGTAATTCCCTTTGGATTGAAGAATACACCTAGTATATTCTCGCGCGTAGTAGTAGTTGTATTCAAGGAGTTCATGCAAAATTTTATGGAGGTGTAATTTTAGGATTGGACTATGTTTGGACTGTTGAAGAAGCATGTTTCCAACCTGCGAATGATGCTAGAAACTTGCAGAAAGCATCATAACTCCCTTAACTTGAAGAAGTGTATATTTTGTGTTCCTTTTGGAATATTGTTGGGGCATATTGTTTGTCAGCAAGGTTTGATGGTCGATCCAGCTAAGATTGCAGTTATTGTCAATTTAAAGGTTCCTGCCAATGTAAAATAACTACTCTCTATTCTAGGACACACAGGATATTATAGAAAATTCATTCAGGGCTACGAACTGATCACTACACCCATGGAAAAATTACTGAAGAAATATGTGTCCTTTTGCTGGGATGAGGACTGCCAAAGGAATTTTGAGCTTCTCAAGGAGAAGATGGTTACTGCACCTATTTTAGTATTTCATGACTGGTTTAAGGTCTTCCATGTGCATTTTGATGCTTCCGGCATTGCACTTGGAGCTATCTTAGCACAAATAGGAGGATGAGATATTGAACACCCCATTGACTTTGCAAGTAGAAAGATCTCCAGTGCAAAGCGAAACTATTTGACCACTGAGAGGAAAGGATTGGCTATGGTCTACGCTCTACAGAAATATAGGCATTATCTACTAGGAGGGCACTTTAAGATGTTCACTCACCTATCTGCTTTGAAGTACCTAGTCAACAAGCGTGTGCTGGGGGGGAAATATTTGTAGATGGTTGTGGCTATTTCAAGAATATAATTTTGAAATCATTGTTAAGCCTAGTAGATTGAATGCTAGACCTGATCACTTATTACACATTGAGAATGGGGAAAAATCAACTAGTCTAGAGGACAGACTACCTGATGCACAGTTCTTTGCCATTAAATTGGTCGATGAACACTTTGCAGATATCATTCACATTCTAACTACTAGTAGTGCGGCTGCTGAATATTTGGTGCAACAAAATAAAGAGTTGGTTTGCGTGTAGCTGAATTTACACTCATTGTTGTTCAACTGTACAAGTTGGGTGTGGATGAAGTTTTACAAAGATATGTCTTACAACATGAAAGACAAGAAATCTTGGCTAAATCTCATGGGGGAGTGGAAAGAAGCCACTATGCAGGGAAAGACATTGCGTAAAAGGTTCTACATGCTGGATTATGGTGGCCTACACTGCACAACGATGCACATGCATATTGTCGATCTTGTGATGCATGCCAAAGAATAGGGAAGCCATCGTGTAGAGATGAGATGCCATTACAGTCGCAGATGGCCCTGCAATATTTTGATAAATGGGCCATAGACTTTTTTGGACCCATTAATCCTCCTGGAAAAAATACTGGCACATGATACATCATCACTGCAATTGACTATGTAACCAGATGGGTAGAAGCTAAGCCAGTAAAATATTGTACTATAGACACTACGACATAATTTATTTTTGAAAATATCTTGACCAAATTCGGGTGCCCAAAGATATTAATGAGTGAATGGGGTACACACTTTGTTAATGAGACCATTGAATCTTTGACAGAAGAATTCAATATGCATCACCATAAGATTACTCCCTATCACCCTAAGGAAAATGGTGCAGTGGAAACCTTTAGCAAGATCCTAGAGAATGCGCTGACAAGGAACCGCAACTCAAATCAGAACAATTGGGACGTGTGCATCCCTGATGTCTTATGGGCTTATTGGACCATATGAAAGAAGTTCACTAGTAAAACACCATTCAGGATGGTTTATGGCCAAGAAACTATCATGTTGATGGAATACACCATTCCAAGATTGTGCATCGCAACACTAAATAACATGGCTAAACCAGACATCACAGAGGAACGTCTCTCACAATTGGTTGCACTAGAGGAGGATCGTTTTATTACCAACTTTCATTAGCAAGTACAGAAGGCGTGCGGGAAGGCCTTGCATGATAGACACATCCAGAAGAAGGAATTCAAGGAATAATATCTAGTTTTATTCTATGACAGTTAGTTTGCATGCCACCTAGGGAATTTCATAAAGCATTGGTTGGGGCCGTATATTGTGAAGGAGAGCACGAGGTGCGGTGCACTTGGCCATGTTGTGTGGTGAGAGTCTCCCAAGATACATCAATGGAAGCTAACTGAATCCGTATAGGGATAACCCTGGGCCTACCAAATGACTATATGGATGGAGAAAAGGAATCCACTCATCTACATGTTGCATGGAGGGCATGCAAAAGCAAGTGCGACATGAGCACAGGGGTTGTGCGCGACGGGAAAAATTAGGTGTTGGAACAGTAAATTTGGGTGAAAATTTTATTTTACCATTGGATGGAGCAACTTTTCTGCAATTAATGATAAGATCTTATGATATTTTTGACCTTAAGTTTCCATTAATGAAGTTCCAACCATTTTTACCATGGATCACCTATAAAGATGAGGAAGCAGATCGTATTCTATTCTTTTGGAGGAGGATTGTCATTCTCACTTTTATTATCTGAACTAGAAGGAATGCTATCAAAAATAGACGAGATAGAGAGAGATGGCATATATTTCGAATCAGGCTCGTGGGCCAAAGGTGGCACACCCATCGAACTAGGCTCGCAAACTGATATATTTTCATCAAATTTTACATCTCTTCTAATGATTATATTTTTGGATTTTGGTTGAAGAAGTCTATATCCTTTGACATCTTCAGAATATACAACAAAAATTCATTTTCACTCTTAGGTTCTAAGGCTTTATGTTTCGCATCTAGAAACTTCTAAAAACATGAAAGTGACTTACATCTGGTTTGATTGAGCTGCAGTCTTCTCTTGGAGTTATATTCCTTAAAACCTTAGTAGGAGTGTGATTTACTATGTAATTTGCACAGTTAATTTCTTCTGCCCAAAAATTGAGACTAAGTCCTTTAGATTGAAGCATACAATTAGCCATTTATTTTAAGATGTGATTCTTCCTTTCAGCTCCACCATTTTATTGGGGAGTATATGGAACGATATGTTGAAATTGAATGCCATGCTTAGTGCAGAAGTTGATAAATTTGTTGTTAACATATTCTCCTCCATTGCTTGATCTTAACTTAAGAATTTGATGTCCAGATTGTTTCTCAGCAAAGACCTTAAAGGCCAAGAACATGTTAAAAACTTCACTCTTGAGTTTTAAGAAGTATACCTAAGTGTGTTTGGAAAAATGATCAATGAAAGTTCAGAAGTACTTGCAACTAGAGAAAGAAACAATAGGAAGTGGACCACATAAATCACAATGCACAAGATGCAAAGGGGCTGAAGCATGGCAAGAGGCATGTTTTTCAAAAATATCCCAATGATGTTTTTCGAGTACACATCCAAAGAAAACCCCATCTCGGAAAGATACCATAGGAAGACCTGTCACCATATTTTCTTTACATAGAGTTCGAAGAGAGCGATAGTTTAATTGACTAATTCGCTCATGCCAAAGTTTGCTCACTTCATCATTATGAGCAACAAAAATGGAGGGAAGACATGATGACCCAAAGTTGTCAAAACTATACAACCTTGTGGAATCATAAGCAATGCTAGTAGCTAAAATATGTCTAGGATCTTTGAGGTCCTTGATTACAACATCATGAGGTGATAATTATACTATTTTCCCTTCACCTGAATGAGTTATCTGATAAACAGATACAAGGTTGCATGAAAAGGTTGGAACACATAGTACATCATTAAATTGACCATTATCTAGATGAATGGTTCTAGATCCTACAACACTAAGAGATCTATCATCACCAACATAAATATGTTTGGTGTTATAATCATTTAAAGAAGAAAACATGGCTTTATTTTTGGTCATGTGGTAAGAAGCTCTAGAATCAATGAGCCACTCATGAGAGGAAGAAGATACATTTAATGCATAACCAGATTCTTGAAAACCATAAGCAGAAAGTCCCATTACTAAAGATGAAGTTGAAGAGGTCTCCAAATTGATGTGATGCTCCTTCATTGCTGCTTCCAAGGATTTAATATTTTTAAAACATTTAGACTCTACATGGCCATCACGATTACAAAATTTGCAATGTCTATCTGTTTTCTTCCCTTTTTTTTTACTACCTTATCAGTTTGGTGAGTTGATTTTTCAGTTTGCGACTGAAATTTCTTAAGACCCTTGTTTGGTTTAGGACCATACCTTTTAGGATACTGCTTTTTGGGATTCTTTTGATATGGTTGCTCTTGGGCTGCTATGGATTTCTTAGAAGTGTTTCCAGAAGTGATAAGACCAAGGTGTAAGATTTTTTCTTGTTCTCTTATCAAAGAATCATAAAAGGCATCAAAAGAGGGGTTCTTATAGGTTGTTCCTTGAGAAATGATGGCTTCTCTAGTGGAATGGAAGGTGGAAACAAATACAGAGTATGTAGGGCCAAGCTTAGCAAGAATGGAATAGATGAGGATACCATCTTCCTTTTTGACCTTACAACATTTTAAAAGAAGTCTAAGGGTTTTGAATTTGGACAAAAAATCTTCAATAGAGGAGAAATTATTGGGGTCCAAAGTAAGCAACTCATTTTCAAGCTGGTGGGCCCTGATTTGATTTTGAATGCCAAAAATAGTATTTAGGGCTTCATCAGGGGTGTCAGTTTCAAGGATATGAAATTGAAAATCTTGAGCAATGGACATTCCTATCAACCCTCATGCTTGACATTGTTTATTTTCCCATTTAGTGGCTTTATCTCCATCGGTAGGTTTAGTTTCTTGTTTTGTAGCTATTCTATAAATCCCTTTACTTCTAAGTAAATCTACCATGTGAGGTAGCTATTGGAAATAATTTGTGCTGTTAAGAATAACCAGGCAAGAAATTTCCATTTTAAAAAAAAATGAAGCTGAAAAGGGTTGAAACTAACTACTGCAATGGAAAGGTCTCAAAAAATTAGCTGGTTAAAAAAAATGGCTTGAAAAAACCGGCTTCCGGAGGAAGAAGTTATTCCTTTTTGAAAAAAGTAAGTTTCATATGTCGAATAGTTACATGAATGGTTGAAATTTTATGATGAGGTTCTACTTAAAAAAAAAATCTTGCCCCTTTAACAAAAACCTTTTTAGAAAAAGAAGATTGAGAAAGAGACTTGAACCCAAGACCTCTATTCTCATAAACTAACTTTACACCAAGTGAGCTAGTAAAATGATTCTGTAATTGTTTGAAAGGAGGAAGGGTTTTTTTTTTTATTCTTCGGTGTGCGTTCTTTTCTTACAAAAAAACACAAAATTTGAGCACAAAAAAAAAATGAAATACAACACTTATGGAAAAGCGTTATATTTTTGGTTAGCCTTACCGACAACTGTCCCTTTTTTATATTTCTGATTTCTTGAGATCACATAAAGATGCGGGGAAAGAGCATACGTAGCAAAAAAATCTCGTCTTCCTGATTTTGATTTTCCAAGATCGCACATAGCACAAATCAAAGAGAATATACAGAGAAGAGGGTATAGATCCAGAAATAGAAAAAATATAAACCAAAATAAACAGAGGGAACCAAAATAAACAAAATGATTAATAAATATAACTGCAAAATAGATACTTTATGCATCCAGATCTAAAATGACATAACTTGAGCAATCAGAAACCTTTTCGCATGAAATGAAAGGGGTTCCTCAGTGTAATAGATGCTCTAGACACAACAAAGCCATTCTCCAAGCCCAAAAAGTTTAGAAATAGTATATCTCGAAAATGACAGTCGCATGCAGTCAAAACGGCTTTGGATTTGGATCAACAATGGATGCGGCCCTCAAAATAGCTCTGATACCATGTAGGAATTTATAGGGTAAGTTCCTTAGATAAAACACCAAATTTCACCACTCAAAAATAGATCACAAATTAGTACACCAGTATATCACGTGGTTAAAACCCTCGAAGAGGGAAACAATCCACGGCCTAAGCCAACACAACCACTTTAGGAAAATCATTAATATAAAATAAAAGTTACATATGTTTCTCTCATAAATGGTTACCGGAAAAATGACCCTCCATGCTCTTTAAATAGAGATCATGGACCAATCGGGTATTAAGCCACAGATCAAGTGTCGTTAATACCAAGGAGAGAGTGAACAGTCGGATCACTACAAATCGTGACTGTCAGATTATAAGTTGCAAATGTACATAGTAAAGAAACACACTTTACCTAACTCTACACTAGACCAAGTTATGCTTAACTATTTCCTATGTGTCAGAATATCCTACACACTCTGGGTGAAAATTTGGTTTTACCATTGGATGGAGCGGCTTTTCTGCAATTCATGATAAGATCTTAGGATATTTTTAGTTGTTTTTACAAGGATAAGGTGCCATTAATGAAGTTCCAACCGTTTTTACCATGGATCACCTATAAATATGAGGAAGCGGATCGTATTCTATTCTTTTTTTGTTCGAGAGAATTGTTCCCTGAGATTATTAGTGTGTGCTTTATGTCTTCCTGTGAGACTCCTGAGCCTAAAGTAAGCAATCCTGAGTTTATATTCAAGCCAAGCATGATGGCCACCAACCCTAATTTTGAGAGTGCACAGTCTGAGGAGAAATATATGTTGATTACAACATCTACCGACCTAGGCTCTAAAGAGGTGCATAAATTTGTCCCTGAGGTCCATGAAGTCATCTCAAAACTTATCAAGGGGAAGGCTAAGGTGACTAAGGGATCATCATCAAAGTCGCGGACATCCCCTGGGAAGATCACATCCCCGCACCAGGTGTCCAAGTCATATCTCCTATGGATGATCCAACGAAGATACCAATGTCTACGAATAAGGAAGTTGCGCTCTTTTTCGATCCCATTTCATGGATCCCAAAGAATGTGAAGCCGTGCAGACCCTCTGTTAACACATTGAGTATTTGGATACAATGCGCACTTACTTGTAGATGACACTGATCCCCGAGGTAGTCCAATTGGAAGGGGAGATGTTTGGGAAGATTCCATTAGTGAAATTTGATGATTATGACATGGCCAATGAGAAGAAATTCCCAAAATTGGTGCCAGACTACTACCTTGAACGTGTTTTGTATGCTAGAGTAGTGAATGTAGAGCCCGTGCCTTGGGCACGTGGGTTGAACAATGCTGAAATTATCAACCTGTTGAGGATTCCTCGCTTTGGAAGATATCACATCGCAGATGTATGTGTGCGCCAACTGCTGGTGTTGGTGCATGATGGGTGTCTATGGATTAAGACTCGAATTCCCATAGATGTCACATTGATCCACAAGATCACCTACCTACTAAAGAAGGTACCTAACCCTATGGTGAATTATGGAAAGAGCCAGGAGCAGAAAGTAGCTGCAAAGGTGAATAGAGGTTATAAGGTGGGATGTGATACTAGGGGCTTCCTGGTGCAGCAGATTGTAGATCCAGCAGTGCACCTTGGGACCTTAGTGCTGGCTTGCAAAATGATAAGCAAGTGCAGGCCTAAGGTGGTCTTCATGCATGTCATCACACTAGCAGGGCAGTGCGAGAAGGGTGTGAGATTTAATTGGCCTTAGTAACTTTGCACTAAATTTATAAAAAACATCTGCGAGGCGCAGGAGGAGAGTAAAATGTTTTAATATTCATGGCTACTCCTTCTCATTACTCTAGTTGCGTGGAAAAAGCCAGAGAATGCAATCCTCCCAGACGTGGAGCCTAGTGTATTTGAAGGGGCGTGCTATGCCAACCTGTTGGATTCTACAGATCCTAAGAACGTGATGGAAAATAAGATCTTTTGGGTCTTATTTGAAGGAGTTTTGGTCGCAAAAATACACTCACGCCCTCAATTTTCCCCAGCTACATATGATAAGTATAAGGTCATTGCAAATTTTCAAGTGTCTATGCACAATGTACAGATATGCACGCACTAGGATAGGGTATGGTAAAACCTACCCTACATGGTGACATCAGCCAAAATTGACTAGGTTATTGCGACTTGGTCAGCATCATGGAAAACCGGGCTAGGCTCCGCCAAGCCTATCACAGCATCAACGTCAGGAAAAGAGACAACGGATGTCACCAAAGAGACAAAAGCCGGAAAAGATGCCAAGAATGGCATAGAGAAAGAAGTAGAGAGGGACCCTAAGGTGGAGCCTGAAGTTGATTGTGGTGGTGTAGATGGAAAGAATGTCATCAAATTGGAGTCCCCCAAAGGTACCAAGAGAGGAGCTAAAAATCCTAAGGGTACGCACAAGAAGAGGAAAGGATCTAGGATAGGAGGTGCAGATGATGTCACCCTCATGGAGGATGATCTCGAAAAAATTGTAGATGTGGTCACCTCTACATCTGAGGACCGATGGGATGCACTGGAGGAGCAATATAAAGCTGCGATGGATGCAATGCAGGTAGGTATGCAGTTTTTTTAGCTTAAGATAGACAACATTCAAGAAAAAATTGTCCAGGCGAGGCTAGATCAAGTGAGCACGAGTACCAGTCTCGCCATCAACAAAGAATATAGCTGAATTTACCCCTTACCTGGAGTTGCGGTCACCTTGGAGCAGCCCGATTTGTGTGCATAGGTGTAGGCGTGCCCCGAGGTTAGTATTGACTCATCCATGCTTCCCACCACCAATTTGCATGAAATTCAGACCATTATCATAGATGAGTTTCAGTGCCAAGAGGCACACATGCACTAGCAGCTCATAGAGGTAGAGAAAAACGTTGAAGCACGCACACAAGAATCTTTGTAGGCTCAAGTGGCCCAGCAAGAAGTGGTGGCCCAGCATACAGAGTTAAAACGCCTTATTGATCGCCTTTTTGGTGACCTTTCGGAGGTTTCCATCCTGGCCTCTGTTGTGCCTCATGACAAGGCTGAAGGATTAGTTTCTGCCTTGAAGGTCTCCCGCATAGAAGTCCATGCAGTCAAGGAAGATTTTGATCAACAGATCGTGGACTTACAAGAAAAGCTCCGGCCAGAAACTCTGCCAGAAGTACGATCCCAGTGCGCTACCCTGGTAAAAGAGGCATCATCCAACATTCCAGCAACAGTTGACAAGGGCACTGAACTCCTGGATACAACCATGGGATTATGGAATTCAGTGCAGACAAAACTCCTCTCCAGAAATATCTCACAAGATCTGCGTGCAAAGGAATAATCCTTTGATGAGCTCTAGGAGGTGTTGCTAACACTTGTGCCTGCTCAGAGAATGGCTTGCTTATAAACAAGCCAAGTGTTGTGAAAAAAAATTGAAGATTTACACTGTAAGAAGCATATCCTCACCACACATATGAAGTTGTGGGCTGATGAGGCAATGAATTTATTGCAGGACATAGATGCTACCATGAATACCCTAGGCTAGACACAACAGAGCATCAATCTAGCAGTAGAAGGACCTACATCGCAGAAGTTGGTGGAGGAGGTTCAAAGCACTATTGATTAGAGCACGGATGTCCTTGCACCATTCACCACCGCCATTGAGGAGCTCAAGGCCAGGATGAAGACCTCACCTCCTCTGTGACTTAGGACAAGTCATAAGATTATGTTGGGGGATTGTTGGAGCAGGGTCCCTTAGGACCGCAATTTTGGGCTAGATGTTAGTATTTTTGTTAGTTTTAAGTCATGTACATTATTCAAAGAAGATTCAAGGGGCTTTGGAGCGGGTCAAAGTACCTTCATGAGTTGTAATGGGTTAAATGGTAAACTATGTGTCTCAAACCACGGTTTGAGGACCATAGAATGAGCACAAGCAAAGGAATAAATAGAAGTATAGATCAATTCGAATAGAAGTCAGTTAATAGATTTATGAATGGTTAGAGATTGATGATAGGTATGATAAGTTGAGTATAATGTAATAATTTGTGTCTGAAAGGCTCCTACTGGTTGTGTGCATGGATACCTTTTTCCAGCTGTGTGCGGACCCCACTGGCTATGTGCACAGGTTGATTTGGTAATTTTTTAGGGTTTCTATGACTTGTAAGGGTTTCTGAATACTGATCAATAAAGAATTGTTTTATAAATTTTGTGTACTAAATGCATCTGTGATTTGTTTCTATGTATGAATTATGTTTCTGTGTATGATTTATGCTTTTGCATATGATTTTTGTTATCTGTAATCGGATTAGGTTGCGTACCGGTTTTTATTATTGATGTGTAATATAATTGCATAGATATGTTACTATAAAGTCTGAATATTACATTGCATAGATCTGTTAGAGCGGTTAAAAGGATTCCAGATCTATTGTCTGTGCATGCACGTAGGGTTAACCTGTGTTAGTCGACCTAGGGTTTCTAGTTAGGGTTTATGGTGTACAAGACAATCTGTTTTACTAAGATAGGTCTGTAGATCCCCACTTCATTTAATTCTCTCTCAGGGTGTGGAAACTTGCTTCTAGCACCTCCCCGTACTGCTTCGGGTGAGACTTTTTCCTATGTAAGTAGGTCATTTCTGAAAGGGCCAGTAGTAAGAGGGTTTTTTTGGTTACACTCTTACTTTGAACCTGGGTTAGGACCCCTCAAGCCAACATCAGATAAAATCCCCCTCACTTAGTATAAACCAACCATTACAGAAATTATTCTACCATATAATGTTGATGACACACAAATCACATAAAATTCATCTCATCATCTGCAAGAAACATGATTCATGTTGTCTACTCATCATTTTTTGGTGTCGAGAGTGCTACAACTACCTTACCAGTACTTATACCACTGATGGTGTAGACCCATATTATCTACGTTTTGTCAAAATCACTTGGTTCTATGGCATCAACCACAAAATTATATTATTTCCTGCCAACCAACATTACTAGGCCCTAACTCTCTCCTCACGACCTCGTGCAAACCAATTTACCTTTAGATAATAATTTTCACTCAGATTAAGATATTCTGGAGACCATGACGTAACCTAAATGCCCATGGGAATCCATGCACAATCGTTTGCTTTTTCTACCTGAAAAAGAATTTGTGCCTAGAAGCACACCATCCATGATATTTACGCCATATAATCTAAATATTTCTTGTCATCAGGGAAATTATATTGGTTCAAAATTCCTATCCCAGTTCCCCATGCATTTGAGGAAGGAAACATGTCAAATATTTCACCTATTGTTAAGGTGAATATTTGGAAAAAACTTAGCAAGGTTGAAGAAATAACCCTGAGGGAAGCATGATCTATAGAAGAAGTAGCCTCATAGACCTCCATGTTCCAAGAATATAAGGATATTTTTTCATGGGACTACTTAGATATGTTAGACATCATTCCCACCATTCTTGAACACCATATTGACACATGGCCCCATGCCCATCCCATCTGGAAAAAACAACATCAATTACACCCCTCTAAGGCAGAAGAAATCAAATAGGAAATAGATAAAGTCCACCAAGAAGGGTTTATCTACCTGATCACTTACATGTCTTGGGTTTCTAATCATGTACCCATCATGAAAAAAAAGCGCATCATTCGCATTTGTACCGATTTCCGAGATCTGAAGAAAGCTTGTCCCAAGGACAATTATCCCACACCATTCATCGACCAAGTCATCAATGCTTGTGTCAGTCATGAGGCCCTATCCTTTATGGATGTATTCTCTAGTTATAACTAGATCCACATTATCCATTCAGATTGATACAAAATTGCATTTACCACCCCTTAGGGTACCTTCACATACCAATTTATGCCATTCATCCTTAAAAACATTGGCATAACCTTCCAATAGATCATGAAATACAGATTTCAAAACCTGTCTCATCTCATCTTCACCTATTTGGAGGACCTCACTGTACTATCCAAGATGCGTGTTGACCATTTCTAAGACCTCCTCCTAGTTTTTCAATGATGTTTAAAATATAACATACACTTGAACCCTCTCAAGTGTTTTTTTTGTGTTAATGCCATAAAATTTTTGGGATTCATCATCTCTGAGCAAGGTATTAGAGTCACCCCTCTCAAATTCTAGGAAATCAAAGAAGTACCACCTTGAAAAAAATTGAAGCAGTTACAAAGCCTGTAGGGTAAGTCCAACTTCTTACCACACTTTGTCCCTGATTACACCACTTGCGTGTAGGGATTTCTGTGTCTCCTTCGTCAAGATATCCCATTCCAATGGGATGAACAAGCCAAAAAATCATTCAATGCTTTAAAAGACACAATGTATTCAACTACTTTTCTCATCCCACCCAACCACCATAAGGATTACACCCTATACCTATCTACATCAGATTTATCCATTGCGGGGGTGCTAGTCCAGAACAGACCAGATAATAGGGAATGCACAATTTTTTACATAAGATAGAGCTTAGTCAGGCTTGCATTGAAGCATGAAATAGAAGAAGAAACAACCTTAGCCCTATTACATTCATTACAAAATATCCAGCACTATATCATCCTTTGAACCACCACTATCGTAGTAGGTATTAGCCCCACGCGATATTTTCTCACTCGTCGTATGATGAATCATAAATATGCCCGATGGGTAGCTATACTGCAAGAATTTGACCTACAATTTAGCTCCCCTAAAATAAAAAAGACTCTCATCCTCATTGAATTCATCACAAATCTCCCAAGAGAAGCCCAAGGATCCCCTTTAGATTATGCAGTACTATAAAAACATATGTTCTTAGTGTCAACGAAGGACCCTTGGTACGACGATATCCTACTCTTCTTATGAAGTGTAATGTTCCCAATTTTAGCCTCAAGCTAAAATGGAACATTATAGTGGCATATTTTTATTTTTTTTAATAAAATGGGTAAGGAGACCCCTTAACCCCTTGGTGATAGAGAAATAACACTCCTTATGAGGAAGGAGGATAAATAAGCAGCTGAAATAAACACCTAATGGTGTGAACATGATGAGGATCACCTTGAGTTGGCCATCTTTGACCAAGTCAACAGCGCTACCTTAGAGGGGTGGCTTGCTTGAGAAGACAACACAGTTTTTGGAGGGAAAGCATTCAAAAGTGAATGGAAACCCTAATTGTGGGACCTATGGTGAGAGATATTTCATTTTCTTTATAAGAGAGAAGATAGCAGCTCATTTGTTCATGTTTTGATTCAGACATTTTGTAGTGAGGCCAAGGACTTGCACATCCAGGCTGTTTAGTAGGATTGCAGTGCTCTTGAGCACAGGGGGTGTTCCCAGGAGGGGATCCTCCACCTCTTCCTCATGGGAGGAGAGGATTTGAGCTGAATTTCTTCATTCCAGCATTTGGCCAAGCTAACTCCTTCAGTTGCAGCATTATTTCTGTAGCAGAATGGTGCTGTGTTGATGGGGTAGTAGCAGAGGAACTCATAGATTCTTTCCTTTCTTGATTTTTCAGTGTAGGAGTGATCTCTTCATTGGAGGAGCTGTAGAAAGGGATCTTGGACCAGATTCAGATTTGTGGCATCAGGCCACTCATTCACCAACTCCCACTACGCAGTCACTTGGAGAAACTATGTTATTCCATGAGGGCAATGTTGGGGGAGATTCATGTGCTCATCAGGAGGAGTGCTTTTGAGTAAAAGGGGATCAACCCCTTTTCCCTTGAGGGAATTACCAGAGGATGAAATCAGCATTTCAGATCAGCCATAGCCTCATATTCATTTGGTTTCAGTTTCAGTGACAATTTGTTTGTCACTATTGTATTTTATTCGGAATTTCTAGCAATCTCCCTGAGATTGGCTAGAAATCCCATATTGAGCCCATTTTCCTCTCTTGGGCCATTTTCTTGTATCTTTTCAGCTACATTATCATTTTTTATGTATTCAACAGCTGCATCTCTCATAGAAACTCCACAGTCATTGCCTTCGGCATTTTGTGCAACAACAACATCTCATGTATTACATTGCTTATTCATTGGAGGTTGGTTCTAAAAGCTTAAGGGTCTTGTTCCTCATGATATTTCTATATAATATTTCTGATATACTAATATTATGATGGCTGTAGTATTTACCCTCTCATGATACATTCATATTTGCAGAGTTTCAGATTAATGTTTTTCATATTGTTGTAGCTCACTCTTTGAGCTGATTTATGAGGTACCTAGGTTGGGGAGATATGTATAACCAACCTAGATCTATTTGTTTTAGCTCTCTTTCTGCATTTATAATCCATATTATATGTATAAGAGGATCCTAGCACTATACAACATTTTATTTGCAAGTAATTCCTTATACAGTGTTCCCATAGGAGGTATTGTAGGAATTCCTTGAAGGTAATTATTAGCCTTTGACAAGTTCTATTGGCAAAGTCTACTAGTAGTCCAGGTAACCTTTGGATCTCATCCTTCTTTGTGAAGGTGACATAACTAGTACAGTGTTGATCATTAATACTCCTGGAGTTGGAATATTGGAATATCTTAAGATATTCCCAATGGAGCAGAAAATTCCAGATTTGGAATATGACATGAAGGACAAATATCAAACCTCATCTCAATTTTTATGAAAAAATATGCATATGCCATCAGGCCCATCGATACCTTCTTTTAGGGGACTTCCTTTACCGACAAGGCATTGACACCATCCTTTGTTGATGCCTCACTCATCACCAAGCCAAGCAAGTCTTGAATGACTATCACATAGGGACTTGCAGCGGCCACCTCTTGGGGATGGCCACTACTAAAAAATTCCTAGGTGTCAGTTAGTTATGGCCCACCCTTCTTCACAGCTACATCCAAGCAGTCAAGAGATGTGAGTGCTACCAATGTTCCACTCACAAGGCGCAAGCCCCTCCAGCTCCCCTGCACCCCATCATCGTATGAGGCCCCTTTTGTAAATGGGGCATAGAATTCATGACATGAAACCCCCCATCATCCGTCAATCAGAAATACATAGTTGTCGTCATTGATTATTTCACCAAATGGGTAGAATCCTTGCCTACATACAACAACACCGCGGAACCACTACACAGTTTTTCTTCAAGAATGTCATCACATGGTTTTTTTTCCCCAAGTAACTGGTGTCAGATCATGGGAAAATTTTCAAAAAGGAAATATTCCAACAATTGTCCCAACACCTTGGCTTTTCTCAGGAGTTTTCATCACCATAATAACCCAAGTCAAATCGTCAGGTAGAAGCCCTCAATAAAGTCCTTAAAATAATGTTATAGTGCATGGTGAAAAATCACAAAAATAATTGGAACCACATGGTGTTCTCAGCCCTATGGGTGTACCACATAGCAGTCAAAGCGTTAGCAATGTTCACATGCTTCGAATTAGTATACTAGGTGGATTTAGTGCTTCCCCCACCCTTCATTCAACCATCGAAATTATCACTGATCCTAAACCCGAGAGAAAAGTTTGGTACCATTAGAAATGTGGTTGAAGAAATTCGATGAGAATATCTCTGAAAAAATGAAACCCACAAGAAAAGGGTCAAAGCATCATTTGACCACAACATCACCCCTCTATTATTTACCAAGGGAGAATTATTCCTACGCTATGATGTCACCCAATAATATTTACGACTTGGGAAGTTCGAGACATTATCGAAGGGTTAATGCATTGTCATACATTGCCTACTTAAGGGAGAATAAATTTGATCAAAGCTCAATTGGACATGCTTGAAAAATCCCTTCAGTGGAATCTACCTCAAAAATTTCACCCATAAAGGAAGGTCCTCAGTACCCTAGAATAAATGTGTATGCACCATAACTTATTACGATGATCACCTCATCATGTAATTATTATAAAACGTTATCTCTCATCCTATGTCGTAGATGGATTTTCCACCAATCTATCATTTTGGATTTTTTGATGGTGCCTCTCGGTGGTCGCAAAACCTAGATACTGCCACCTGGGCCATATAATCTCAAGACCGATCACTGTACCTCACTAATGGAATTTTTATTAGGCGAGTCACCAAAAATCAGGTTGAATATGACATCATTATAGGAATTTTAACTGATGCCTCCCTCCAAGGCATCCACCATATACATATCTTTCTTGATTCCCAACTGTTTTTGTCTCAGTTAAACCAAACCTTTCAAGTGTGTGATCCACGTCTCTTTAGGAAATACCTACATGCAAAAATATTAGCCCGTAATTTTGATCACATCACATTGACACATATAACAAGAGATTAAAATCATGTAGCTGATCACATAGGTAACCAAATCCTATATTGGAATGTGTCACATCAATACCATTGACCATAAAAGCATAAAATCCATCATACACATAAAAAAAAAACATAAAAAGCACCATAAAAATATACATGTACGCATTGTGAGATCCGTCAAAATACATCTTGCATATATATATCAAAAAATATGTTTATGTCCCAAGTATAAAAAAAAGTGAGTCCACTGGCTCATTGCTAGGAAAAATATATTTCATCAAAAAGTTAGGGGATCATCTTCATAACGGGTGCTTTCCCTAGTACATACATAAACAAAGTCTAAGGCTGAGCCCCTCCATCTTGGTTTTGTGGAAAAATATGAGCACCAAGAGCCACCATAGGGAAAATTTTGGCCACTACAAAAGCTATGTGGCACAATGCTAGATGATGTGCCTGCTCATGAACCATCACTATCTCCATGATAAGCTCTGCCAAGTCATCATATCCCCTTGTGGGCATCCCTCTAGTCAGGGACTCCACCCTATCCTAAGTGTCACAATATTTGTGTAGTTGGGACTCCACTTTAGTCGAGTGAGCCTTTGATGCCTCAGCACACTCACACCATCCCTCTACATCCCTAGCTACTGCAGAACTACCACCCTCCCCAGAGGGTCCGCAAATCTCCAACCCATGCTCCGCCACTAGTCGTGTCGACCTAGGATGATGCCTCACATCCCTCTGTCTCTGAGTCATGGGTACTGCTCTAGTGACACCCATGTATTGAGGGTATTTTCCTACCAAGTAGGCAAATGGTTGCCCCCTAGGCCCCGCGTCTGCAAGTAAACAAACATGGATTTAGTTTCATCATAAAAAACACGTATGTATATAAATGTAAAAAATATTGAAATGTGGAAAAAAAAACATCATACCTACTGGTCCCCATGCTTAACTAGGAGAGAGACCCTTATCTGGGTCCCCCTAGAAGTCCACACCATCATATGGATACTCCAAGATAAAATTATGGTTGGAGTTAAACCAACCCTCCACAGATTGGTTACATTACCTCTCCCCAACTCCACCACCAACTTGGTGCATAACAAGCTCCCACCACCGTATCCTCAGGTCCCTCACAGGTCTAGCTAGAACAACTAGAAAGGTTCGGAGCATGACAACCCTCTCATACATAATGATACACAAGATACTTGTGTAGCAGAAACCTTGAATCTCCCCCTGCCTCACCTGTGTTAAATGGGACATCATACCCTTGTATACGAAATGGGCCCAATCAAAGAGGTGGCCCTCCTGCAGCTACTCAATGACTGCTATATGCAGTCTTGATATTCTATGGGTCAAAGATGACCCCACCAACTGTACAGTCTGGATAGGGCCACACACTCCATCAAAATAAAAATTGAGGCTACTTTGAGGCAACTCTCATAAATAGCATTGGGACCATAGTGGCCCTCATGCTCCGCCCAACGACAGATATCCACATGCCTAGGTGGTAGTGGGTATGGTAGTGCCTCCCCATGAGGCAACAATCCGGTCACAAAGTGGATGTATATTTGAGATTATATGGGTAAATTATCTTGCCCCACAACCATCACCTATTGGTCACTGTCCCAATAGTAGATCAAAAATCGCACGAATCAATCTTGTGACCTCAACATGGGGTTCTGAAGGAGCTTTAGCAAGCCCCACCAAGCCAAGGTCTGGCCCACTTCCAGATCTTCAACCACTATAGCTTATAGGGTCATCCAATCCCTCTCCCTCCAAATCATCCTACCATAAAAAAACATAAAAAAATAAATTTTTGCCCATTAAGCTAAAAAATCAGTGCTTTTTATTAATCACACGCCTTTAGCCAACTCAGGCGCGTGCATCGCATAATTTTCACCTACACATGCGTGTGCATCACACGTCTGTGTGATGAACAGATGTGATAGTTGTGTGTGTCTCATTTACTGTAAGCCGTGTCGACCACCATGTCCTGTTGACATGAATTTTCTTCACACAGACGCATCTGAGGGATGATTATGTGAGGCATGGACTGGTAAATCTCATGGCTTCACACATCAATCGTGCAACCCTTTCGATTCACCCGTGAGGCCCCTCAAAAATAAACCTAAAAGGTTGTACAGGGAACCCCTGTATGACCTACCTACCTTACAATTAGCATAAATGAGAAGTTTAGGGTACCAGCTCCTACCTACATCTCACCATGCACATCTTAGGTACTTTGGTTGACCAAAACAACAATAAACACTCTGAAAATAGCCTCTGACCTCTCAAGATCAACAATGCAAATGAATTGAAATTAATCCCTTTTGGCCTATATATCACCATTTTTTCCATTTTCTGGAGCCCATAAATGGAGCTCAAAACCTCCGTTCTCAAAACTATGAGAGACACAAGGATCAATACCACATCATCTTCCTCATGGAAATATTCATTATAGTTATTACCAAAATTAATTTTTAGACCCGTTGCACGCATCAAACATCATTTTAGGTATGCATTATCTTGTTTTTTAACTCATATCATCACACAATATTCTTATGTTTTAAAAATATATTTTCACTTAGGTTATTGGTCACGGACATTGCACGTACATCAGAAACACCATGCTTTGACCAACACCCCCATAAACAAATACAAGAGTAGGTATCATTCACCACTCACCATGATTGGATTCCTTTTAAGCTTTGCATATCCTGACATCATTCCTCCAAATTTCACCCTAGGGTCCATCATCTCGACTATGTTTTTCATCATCTTATATTGCATATGATAGACACCCACGTCGGTCGATAAAGCCTTCCCACTCATGGCTCCCTTCATATTCATATACCTTCATCCATTATCGATATTCCTAACCACCCACTTTAGTTTGGGAACCACCTCATTTATACCCCTTAATGATCAGCCTCATTTTTCTTCACTCATCTCCATTTAAAACCCACTCCCGGGCCACGAATAATATTTTACAACGGATCAAGAAAGACACATTACCACATTCCATAGTTGGTCTATCACACCCCCATTAATATAGACCATGTGTGTCACTTAATTCACCTCATCATCCCCACACCAAGGCCAACCAATGGATCCACCACCCTCAGCAAGAAAATACCATCCTCACATCATTATGCAGGACCCACACATGTTATCGAGGCACCCGTCTCCGTGTTTGTACATCCAAACCACTTTTACATTCTTTTGGAAAGTGAACAATTTTTTTAGGAAAAATACTCCCACCCATATATTTAGATTTCATACCAGGTGGTAGTTTCTAGTCACCATTGGTCGGGGATTTCACATTTTTCACCAATCCCTATCATGTCAGTCAGAGCAGACTTACACACAACCTGGATGTCCTACCAACTCTAGGGTTACTCATATTAGAAATAGTTTTGACTACTTCCACTTGCATTACAGTTCTGAAATCTGGCCAGTTGTTCATAATCGTTACTTATAGCCAACCCTCATTATCATTCCCTTTTAACCCACCATGTTATAATCTGCTTCACTAGAAACCTTGATTCCTAGTATCAACAATTTTTTGACGATTCATGCTTATTTCCTATCGGCTTCACCAATCGTATTCTAAGATTGAGGCAACGCCTTGGATAGATTTCCCATTTAAAGAACATCCCCGGGTAGCACATGAATGGGAATAAGCATTGCTCATTGATGTCATCGATCCTACTGACATTAAACATCAATTTCAGTTTATATTTCAAGGTGGAATCGTACTTCATAACTGTTGCATCTCTATCATTTGGTCGAAGACCCATGCATTACTAAGCATCTCTTTCAACAATTATTAAGCCACAATGCATGAGAGGTTCCCAAAGTCGAAGACCCATGCATACATTTGCATCTCACTCAAAATGTGCTTCACCTAGATGATGCATGGGGGCATCAAATTCAGTATATTTTTTCAAAGTAAAATTCCCTTGAGGGTGTTAGAAGTTATCATCAACAACCAACAACATATCACTTACCATAATGTGACTTGACAGAACAAATATCTATTAGATTATATTAACTAGTCATCACAACAAGCTTGGAAATTCCCTCCTCATAGAAACATTTCTTATTTTATCACTCAGGTTTCCTACATAGCATGGTTACACTTTCTCCTTAGTTAAGGGGTCCATCTACTCATGTCCGATGAAAGTTACTCTCTCTCTCTCTCTCTCTCTTAAAGATGTTACGCAGACTCTCAGTGAGAAAAAAAAAATGTGATGTATTTAAGCTATATGCTTGCTCTTAGACCTCATAAATAAGGGGGAAACTATTAACACTAAAAAAATGTACACTTCAAAATACATTAGAAATTTTCTAGAAAAAGGTAAAAATCAAGATTTTACAGCCGAAGACATCATAAAAATAATAAAAATTTAACTTTTCCTAAGGTCAAAAGACGAAATTTTTTACCATACACTAGAAGAAAGGCATATATATGCGACCGTACAAATTTTCCTTCTAAAGACACATGATTGAAGGCAGAGTGAACTCAGCATTCTAGGACCACTTCCCAAAACTTGGGGATTTCCTGACATGGCTAGTCAAGGGAAACTGACTTGAGGTCACCCTAAAGATATGCAGCCCTAAATGGAAACATCTTGTCCTACTCTTGGGTCACTATCACTATTGAACCAAGGGAGGTAATATGGGTTCAAAATTTTCTATATAAACAATCCATGGGAAGAGAAAAACACGAGACATTGTTTTTGGAGCAACACCACATTTCATTGTTGAAGCAAGGGAAGTGAGAGCGCTAGAATGTTGTGCATATTTCTTCTAAGCAATCCAACATATTAGTGAGAGAAGAAGACTCCACCATTGGAGATTCTTCACACTTCTTTTGAGAGAGAGGAGAAGCTTTCAAAGAGACTGAGGAAAGGGACCTCCTTGCTACAGGTATTTCAACACCATATCTCAAAGAATTCGCTACAAGTGCTTTTAAGTATTCTATTTTATTCTTCTACCAATAGTAGTCTATAAAGGGAGTCTTTCTCCATTATTGCATTGACTTGTTGCTCCATTGAGAATTTCCACCTGAAATATTTTCTACCCTTGTTATGGCTAAGTTAAGTCTACCTAACATCACCTTGGGGATCTCAGCCTAGTACATTAATCCTCCGACAAACACTCCTCCTCATCAACTCAAGCCTTACACCACTTTGACCCTAGTTCAACCTATTATTAACATCCCTTCCTTTGCCTTAGTTCCTCAAAAACCTCAACAATAACCCAGTCTTGTTGTGAAATAATTTGGTGAGTGGGAAAAGCCTAGAAATACATAACCAAATACAAGGCACCCCAATGAACTCCAGTTCCTCCTAAGACGCCAAATACTACTCCTCCATGATTTTTTTGTAATTTTGTTGGTTATGAAACCAATAATTGTCGTGAGCTCCCTCATATAAAAAATGTGGTCTCTAATACCTTTCCTAACTATAACATTCTTGAGGTCCATGTCACCTTACCTGAGTCAGATAACAAGAACAGATCGTTACTCGTGAATCACCCTTGTGATTTTTGAAATAACTATGGCCATTATTCCCATCATTGTACCCATCTCGAATATTTTCTGGATACACTTCAATTTCTTCACAAGTTAGATGTCACTCGTAGTGATTCTACCTCCCCTATACCTAAAGGTTATGTTACCACTATTATGCCAGAACATGAGGTCTCTCAACCACTCGTCTTGATCCATCCTCCTAATTTCAAGATGACGGATAGCTCCGCTCCTATTTTATACCTATTTTCATGCATGGGATCAATGTATGGGGTCTCTATTGGAGTTTCCTATTGTGATTCTGTCAAACTTTCTTCGGAGAACACTTCAGTCTCAACATTGGTAGATGTCCCATCTACTAGTCTTCTGTCTCCCCTTTTTTATGATGCACATGTGAACCTTTTCTCTCATGAAGACACTTCAGGTAGTTCCTCCTCATGTGGTTCTTCTTCCTCCAGTCCCCCCATATTTCATTATGATGAAGAAATTATGGAATTTATGACCACCCTTAACTATTATTGGGAAGATATGCACCATCATGCATACTTCCTTCCGCAACAAACCCATGATCAATATGCTTTGGAGTCAAAAGTGTTAATCCATGGTGAGGTCAATTGGTTCAAAAACCCCATTCCTGCACCAGACGCTTTGAAGAAGGAAATATGGATAACATATCCCCTACCATCAAAATTAAAATCTAGAATAAACTAGCAATCAAACAAAATATCACCTTGGGGGCACACGGCACCCTGAATGAAATTGAAGCTTACACTAATTTATTCAAATAATTTGCTGATTTTTTAGCCTATTATTATTCTGAGATTCCTGGACTTGATCCCACCATTTTTGAACACCGTATCGACACATGGCCAAATGCCATTCTCATTCGCTAAAATAAAATACCTATCCATCCTTCCAAGTGTAAGGCTATCAAAGTCAAAATTGAAAAGCTCAAGTAGGTTGGTTTCAATTATCTCATTGAAAACACCACTGTTGGGTGCTAATAGGTATCTTTAAAAACTCCTAATTTGCTCACATTAATTATCAACCTGGGTAAGTCCTTTTATCTCAAGCATGCACATAATATGTTCAAGCTATACATACAAAGAGTAATGCTGAAATCAATCGTTTCATATAGATGAAATCATAAATCTTGAAGATTTAAAGAAAGTTATTCATCTAAGAATTATAACCCAAAACTGTGATTCATTCTTAATTCAACTAATTCCAACGACAATCAACCGAGAGCACTGAAGCATTAACCGAGCTCTTTCAGCTAGATTTGAACTATTGAACAGAAGGAAAGTATTGGAAATAATTGTCTATGCTTTAAGTAATCAAAACCAGTTCTTTTAACTAGCAACTAATTCCTTAAAGAAATAAATTGGAAATGCGTATTCAAGGGAATAAATACCATAAATCCAAATTATCAAAATTACTTCAAATGCAGAGCAGAAAAGCAGAATACACTTGCAATAAATGGAAAAGTATAACACAGGGAATAGCAGTGAGATCCACCAGAGACCCGGCCCTTAGCCACCGGTGAATACTTCTTAACTACTCTAGAATATTTGAATGAACAACAAAGCGAATTATATATTAATCATCATAGTCAATTGACATCACAATATGATATCGTTTTTTAGAAATACGTTATGTGAATTGCAATTAAAAATTATGCAGAAGTGAAAGATACATCATATCTGAGAACTAGCTCTTCCTATCCCTTTATAGCTAAAAGGAAAAATTAATGTGATCCCTCAGGATCAGGGGATCTTGAACGATCCATGACAAAATTCTATCCTGAGACAGTTCGTTCATTCTTGCACTAATCCTTACTTATTTGTCTTCTAATTCGACCACATTTAATGCATCTCCTTTCCTGTGATTAGATCCTGTTGTTCCTTCTTGGGAGCAGTTGTTGTTCCATCTGTTATTTTTAGCATAAAAAGCAACAGGAATTATTTTGGATGGTTAAATCGTATCAGGATCATTTTTCATTCATTCTACATCAAAATCCTTTCATTATATTATTATATCATGGCAAAAGATGGATAATAAATATGAAAAAGGACAATAATCAATAATAAATATATTTCTATTTCAAGGTTCAACATACTCCCCTGCTTACCTTTTTTCATGTCCCCATGAAAAACAATAATTCTTTTGTAAAGAAGTTAAGGAGTAGGCTGGAGAAGATTTGTTTGTAATAGGTATGAGACCATGATGTTGTGCCAGATTTGCAAAGGCTTCCTCTTCGTGTCCTTCAGGTAACTCATAGTCAGGATGATACCCTTCAGGAGGATACCAAATAATGGGGCTTCTAAAGCGACATCCCACCCAATAGGGTCCTTCTTTTAAGATAAAATTGCTGTATGGGACTAACCGTCTCGCAACATCTTTGAAATTTCCATAATTAAATGGTTCTCTTTCCTTAACATTGTTGCTTGAAACCATCCATCTCATTTTGGATGCAACCAGGGATATTTCCTGAATGGAGAGGAAATATGTTGTTCCTTTCTGCACAATTTCCTTATGTATGGGCCCTAAAATTTTAATCATGCCCTCCTGTGTCATTAGTATTTTATGCTTAGTAAAAAATTGCTGAGGGTGAGTAGGTTCACTTCTTACCCAAAGATGTAAGTTTTTTTCTTATCTTTCGAACAAATTACAAGCCTTCAACCACTTGAGTTTGTTGACTGCAAAAGAGATAAAAGCCTGAAATTGAATATCTCCTATAAAATGGCTAGGATTCACATCCACTTCTTTATCTAATATGAAATTATGCAAATAAAATTAACAAAGAAGCCTTTGGACCTTTACTCCATGTGTCTTACAACAATTTATAAAATCCTCCATTGTGTTCAGCTCAATTAGCTTGTCGGTTCTCACAGATTTGATTTTTAACAATAAATATCATTCTAATAAGAACAAGGCATAGTTCGTGGCAGGAGATATATAGGTCAAGATATCCGAATATAATGCACAAATGGTGTCCAACTGATCCTTGACACTTTTTAGCTTAGTTTTCATCCTCTTCAATTTTTCTTCTTCCTGTCTAGCCCTATCAAAAGCCTCATTCTCTACTAGGGCTAATTCCCTCAATTATTTTTGTAACTCTTGGTATTGTTGCAGGGATATTGTCTGCTATTGATGTTGCTCTAAAGCAAGCTAGGCTTGCGTCAGTTCTTCCCGAAGTTTTAAAACAATAGGGTCATTTCTTGACAAGAGGTCCTTGGATTGCCCTTCTGTCTGAGTGTTGATGCTATGAGAGAATACCTCTTCAGTCTGTATTTCCTTATTGTGGGAGGAACAACCCTCCGTTTGAACAACCGCATTTACCAATTTTTCATGCAAATTAACCTAGGTGGATATTGTTTGAGTGGAAACGAGTTTGGTTTGAATTTCAATTGATTTATTCTCGCATATTCTTGTTTGTGTAGCTACAGAGGTCACCTCAGGAGTGGTGTTCTGAGTTTTACAGTTTTTAACTTCTCGTCGTAGTCTTTTGACTATGTTCTGGAGCTTCCGATATTTTTGTCATAGCTTCTTAAGTTTTTCTCCAGCTACTTGGCTCTTTTGAGGAGCATCTGCTCCACTAACAGGTTTATCAATGGTTTTTAGAGCTACTTGTTGGTCATCAAAGCTGTGTTCCAAAAGAACCATATCGCCTGACTGATTGTCAGACTCGTGACTAACTTCTATGTATGCAGACTTCTGATGGTCCTCATGGCTGTATTCCAATAGAATTGTGTCACTGGACTAGTTGTCGGATTCCTGAACAATTTCTATGTCTGCTGCCTCTGGAGATGGCAGTGTTTCTATATGCTCGGAATTCCCAAATGGTCCTCCAGGTTGCATATATACATTAAGATTTTCCAGGACCTCGTCCATCCCTGTCTTGAAAACTTCCAAAGGATCATCTGGTCCTGCTTCAATTTCGAGTTAATTATTATAATTCTATTCTTGTTCTTGTTATGAATTGGCCTCTTCTTCAGGCTCTGATGCGGAATTGGGTACCTCTTCTTCAGGTTCAGAATCTCTTATCCTAACTGGAATGGTTGTCTCCGCAAGTCGGTTGTTTTCATCCCGAATATTTGCAGACATCCTTTGGGCTAGTTCAATTCTTACAGACCTCCTGCGTTTATGGGGTTCAACCTTTGAACGGGAAGCCCTTTTTCTTTTCGGAATAGGGTTCTGCTGGCTTGTCTCCGCAATTGCGGGATGTTGGATTACATGGTTTTGCATGCTTTCTAGGGCCATCATGAAACCATCCCAAGTTAAGTTGTATTGAACCAGGCTATGAATGATAATTAATATAATCAATCCATGGTGACTTATTACAGTTTCAGGGTGTCTAGCCTATCTTATTCTAACAACAGTATCATGCAGTAAAGAATTCAAAAGAGATGGCAGATTAACAGTGAGTTTTTGTTTCAAGACAGCTAATAGTTTAAGTTGTCATGGTCTTACCACATCTCGACGTCCATCAGAGGTAATGTATCTTTGGATAATGCTTGCTAATTATTTCCATGGTTCTGAAAGAGAATATGGTTGGATGCCTTTGTCTTTCCTAACTACTTGCTCACCTTCGTCTTTGAAAGTTTCCACCGCGTCTTGCAGCAATACATGTTTTTGTGACCATATAGTTCCTTCTGTCGGCATCCCAGATACTTCAGCTATTACAACGTCTGTGAATGTAATTATTCTACCTTTCACCATGGATTATCCATTCTGCATATGCTATAGAAATTCAATGGCAATTTCCTCATTTGAGGGCTGAAATATTGTGAGATAGGATATCCACCCTGCACAGATCAGAATTTCCCTGGCTCTGTCAGAGACCTCTAACACTAAAGGTTCGCGGCGCATGTCTTACCACTCATAATGCTTTAATTCTATCTACTATTGCAAAGGATGAGTGTAATGAAAAAAATTCAGCAATACTGAAAAAACACAGCAATACCAAAAAACACAACAACACTTAGAGCGATAGAACAACAAGTTGTAACAGCTAAGTGTATTTGATATTATTTGTGTTATTTGAAGGGTTGTTAAATTTCCGCATGCCACGCGATCATGGAATATCTTATTATTCAATGAAATAATGACAACGCATGCACGAGTGTAATGGAAGTTCTCTCCCCCTTTGAAATGAGAGGTCACCTACGACCGAATAGACAGGGAATGGTTGTTTCGATGGCAGGATATAAGGATGAAGGGTACAATAGTAAATGGAACATAGTACGTAAATAAATGATGGGAAAATAAGAGATATGGATAGAGTGAAAGCATGGTGTATAATCATAGTAAATGACAAAAGACAAGATGCTTTGGTTGATGATAAGTTATGTGATAAGGAAAGAGGACAACAATATGTACAAAAGGAGGCTTTGCTGATGATAATCCAGCTGTACACGATATGATTGAGTAAAAAAAACATGAACGCATGCATAAAGGTTCAAAGTAGGGAAGTTTTTAGAAATAATCTCTTGGATAAAAAGATAAATTCGAAGAGGGTATTATAAGAATTATTGATTGAGAAAATAGAACATCAATACCATAAGCAGAGCTTTTGCTACCAGCAGGCATCCATAGCCTCGACAAAGTTGCTTTTTAACCCATGTGAGCTAGGATCCTCAATTTATAATTGAAAAATTTCATTGTTGTTTCTACGAAAGAGACCAGTGTGCTGGCGTGGTAACCAGATAAGCATACTGCCATTCACTAGGAAGTAGCAAAAGTGAGCAGGTCGGCTCGTGATGAGACCTTCTGTTCCAAGGATGTTTTAGCCATCCAATGGATCATAACCCTGATGTGGTGGCCATGGTGGGAATGTCACATTGCTACATCCTTACGAACATGGTAGGTTGGCTCTTAATGAGAACCCATATCCTCTATCTGTAGATACATATTTTTATGATAAATAGAGGGAGGCTCAGTACTCCTTAAGAGTA
Organism: Pinus albicaulis; assembly: GCA_034641835.2. Classification (NCBI taxonomy): domain Eukaryota; kingdom Viridiplantae; phylum Streptophyta; class Pinopsida; order Pinales; family Pinaceae; genus Pinus; species Pinus albicaulis. Next base: position 998,322,634 of record CM076581.1, read on the forward strand.
GGGATGGTGTAAGAAGTTGAAGCATGTCAATAATAAGAAAAATTATACCCATAATACCATTGATAATAGACAAAGAGAATTATAACCAGGAAGAGTAGAACCAGCATGGTAAAGATGATCAATCAGTATCATATATAGTAGAAATTAGTACAGTAAAGTGAAATATAAATAATTGTGTCCCTTTCAATTGTTTTAAGTCTATCATAAAGAGATTGTGTTTTTCAAATATCACAACGTTAAAAATATTCACTTGCTTTAATAAAATCCATAATTCTTATCCGCATGAAGGTACTGTACTTTAGGCCATAAAAGGATTCAAAGAAATGAGGTTGAAATGAGCTAGGAATAAGTCCATAAGAGGAAAGAGGTGTTTGTGAAATATATCAAAAAAGGTGTTGTTCAAAACACACAAAAATTATACAAGAAACACAATTTTTGTTCCAAAATTGGAACAGAAAAAACAAAAGAGAGTGTTGTTCCAAATATGGAACAACAAAATCAAAAAGTGTTGTTCCGAAGATGGAACAGCAAAACCAAAAAGTGTTGTTCCGAAGATGGAACAACAAAATCAAAATTTGTTGCTATGAAGATGGAACAACAAGATCAAAAAGTGTTGTTCCGAAGATGGAACAAAAAAATCAAAAAGTGTTGTTTCGAAGATGGGACAGCAAAATCAAAAAGTGTTTTTCCAAAGATGGAATAGCGAAATCAAAAAGTGTTTTTCTAAATATGGAACAGGAAAATCAAAAAGTGTTGTTCCGAACATGGAACATCAAAATCAAAAAGTGTTGTTCCGAAGATGGAACAGCAAAATCAAAAAGTGTTGTTCTGAAAATGGAACAACAAAATCAAAAAGTGTTGTTCCGAAGATGGAACAACAAAATAGGAAGAAAAAAAAACAAATTGAATCAGCAATCCTATTGAATTTTTTTTTTTTTTTTTTTTTTTTTTTTTTAAGAAATGAATTTTTACAAAGATGAAGATGCCGAAGGATTATCTTCTGTAGCTAAAACTTTCATGGTGGATTCCTTGCGTATCTGTCGACAAAAATATTCTCTTGTGAGTGGTCTTTGCTAAAGGTGCATCGAAGCCCATTTTCTTTAAAGGAACAATCAGACCCATCAATGGTGGCCAACATAAGAGTGCCATTGTCATGTACTTCCTTTATTTCATAGGGACCTAACCACCTAGTCTGCAATTTAACAGGGAAGTATTGAAACCTAGAATCATAGAGAAGTGCCCAGTTGCCCTCATGAAATGTCTTTTTCTTGATCAGAGAATCATGCCATTTGGCTCTTTGTTGTTGAATAAGTGTAGTATGCTGCAGAGCCAAAAGCCGGATGTCGTCTAATTCATTTATTTGTTGTAATCTATTAATTTGGGCTTCAGTTAAATCCAGTCCCACTTCCTGGACTGTCCTTAATGTTTGTATCTCAAAATATATGGGGAAAATAGGTTCCTTACCAAATACCAACTGATATGGGGAGTATCCAGTAGTGTTCCTCCAAGTTGTGTGATATTCCCACAAGGTTTCTGGTAGTCGAGTTGTCCAGTATCGTCTGTGCGATGAGAATGTATTTGTTAGAATAACTTCAATTACTTTGTTGGTGCCTTCTACTTGTCCGTTCGCTTGCGGGTGGTATGGAGAGGTAATTCTGTGAATAACATGATGAATTTTTAGTGTATTAGTGATCTTGTGGCCTACAAATTGCGACCCTCCATCAGTGATTACTTCTTTGGGTAACCCATATCGTACAAAATTTTTGAAAAGAAATTTTATCACAGTTTCTTCTGTGGCTCTTGGTAATGCTACTACTTCTACCCACTTAGTTACGTATTCTGTTGCAACCAATATATATGATTTCTGGTTGGATGATGGGTTGATTGGCCCAAAAAAATCTAATGCCCAATGCTCATAAGGTTCTATGACCAGCTATGGATGCAGGAGCATCTCATCAGATTGGCCAGGGCGTCCCATCCTTTAACAACTATCGTAGGCCTGAAAAAATTTCTTAGCATCCTTAAAAATCATGGGTCAGTAGTAGCCCATTTGTAAAATTTTATGTCCAGTTCTGCAATCTGCAAAATGTCCACTGCAAGGTCCATCATGGCAGGCTTTTAAGATATCATAAATTTCATCTTCCTTGATACACCTACGGATGTGCATATCAGCCCCTATGTGAAAAAGGTATCCTCCAATGCAGGAGAACCGAGTGTTGCGTTGTACTATCGATTTCCTTTCTCTAGGTGTCAGATGTTTAGGTAGTTTTCCCACTGCTAAATAATTCACCACATCTGTGTACCATGGATTTTTCATGGTTACATCAAACAGGTTTTCATCTAGAAACTGATCCTCTACTGCTATTGTGTCATCTGTTCTTGGTACTCGGGAGAGGAAATTTGCCACAAGGTTTTCCTTCCCTGGTCGATCCCTTATAGTTATATCAAATTCCTACAAAAGTAGCAACCAACGTGTCACTCTTCCATTCGTAATGGGTTTATTAGCTAAGTATTTGATAGTAGAGTGATCCATATATAGAATTATAGGTTGTCCAGTTATATAGTGTCTGAATTTGTTAATAGCATAAATAACAGCTAAAAACTCCTTCTTTGTTACTGTGTAATTCAATTCAGCAGGGGTTAAGTTTTTGCTAATGTAATATATAGCGTAGGGTTTCTTGTCTTCTTCTTGGCCAAGAACTAATCCATTGGTTGTGTCTAATGCATCTGATGAAATCTGGAATGGTATATCCCAGTTCGGGCCTCGTAATACTGGTGCTGTTGATAATAGCCGTTTTAAAATCTGTAAAGGTAGTATCACATTTATCAGTGCATATGAAATCACTGTTTCCTGTTAAGGCATATAATGGTGCAGCAATCTGTGAAAAGTTCTTGATAAATCTACGATAATATCCAGCAAATCCCATAAAACTACGTACCTCTGTTTGAGTTCAAGGAGTAGCTAATAAGACAATTACCTATATTTTTTCCGGATCTACCTGAATTCCAGCAGTTGAAATGTAATGACCTAAGGTTAGGCCTTCTGTCATCATCATATGGCACTTTTCATGACTTAAACATAGGCTGGTAGCAATACACCGTTCTAGAACTTTTTCCAATGTTTGTAATGCTTGCTTGAAGTCGTCTCCATAGGGTGTGAAATCATCCATGTATACTTCCAATCCTTCATTTATCAAATCTACAAAAATACCGAGTATGGCTCTTTGGAATGTCGCAGGTGTGTTACACAATCCAAAAGGTAATACCCTGTAAGCGAATGTTCCCCACGGACAAGTAAATGTAGTCTTATCTTGGTCTTCAGGGGCAATATGAATTTGGTTGTAGCCACTGAAGCCATCCAGGAAGGAAAAGAATTTCTTCCCTGCTAGTGTATCTAGGACCTGATCAATAAATGGAAGGGGAAAATGGTATTTTTGCATTGCCTTGTTGAGTTCTCGATAGTCAACGCATATTTTCCATTTCCCATTCTTTTTGGGAACCACAACTAATGGATAAACCCATTTACTGTCATATATAGGATAGATAAAATTCACATCTAATAGTTTTTGAAGTTCTTCTTTAAAAATATCTTTTAGGTGAGGATTTAAGCTACGTTGAGGTTGTCGAATGGTTTTTGCATCATTTTCAGTGTAGATGTGATGCATGCATAGCTGAGGGTCAATCCCTTTCATATTGGAGTAATCCCAAGCGAAAGCCCCTTTATTTTTCCTAAGGACTTGAATGAGTTTCTGTTGCTGGTCATTACTTAGATTACTGTTAACGTTTAGGATCTTCCATGGCTCAATTTTGATAGGTTTTCTATTATAAAAAGTGGTTGTTGGTATTGTTTGATCATTGATATCTCTTAGGGAATCTTCTTCAATTTCATTATCAAGGACTGCTTTAATCACGTGTCATTTCGAACTTAATACTGTGGTAGGATGATTAATAAATGTATTAATGACATCGTCTACAGTTTGGTTTTTGAATTAAAGTGCATCTACCATAGTCAATGGTGACCGAATATTTTAATTTAAGTATGTTGCAGGTTGCTTCCTAGTTTTCATAATAGTAAAGCTTGGCTAAGTAGGTGGGTATAAAGCTAAATTTTTCACATCATTCCCCCTAGTTATGGTCATACTGCATGTCCGACAGCTGATATAAGCATCAACAATTGCGAGGCAAGGCCTTCCTAATATTAAGGGATGTCCATCTAGTTGGTTCCTAGGGTTAATAATCAAGAAATCTGCCGGGTATTCCCAAGTGTCTACATAGACCATTACATCTTGTAATGTTCCTTCTAGTCTAATGACTGAGCAGTCAGCTAGTTCCAGTAAGGTAGTTGTTGGTTCCAAGGCTGTGATGCCAAGAAGGTTGCAAGTTTTAGTTGTGAGAATATTAATGGCTACCCCTAAGTCAACTAAAGCATTGGGAAAATAATGGCCATTTATCTTGACTATGACAATGGGGTTCTCGGGATCCTCATATTTTATAGGAGTTTCTTTGCCTAGTAATAAATCAGACAAAGTCCCGACAACATGGACAGTAGGGATTATTTTTGTTTTCCTCACAATCTTCTTTATACACAATTCTTTAATAGTTTTGGCATATATTGGAATGTCTTGGATAGCCTCGAGGAGGGGAATTTTTATACAAATGTTCTTAAGCTCACCCAGAAGATCAAAGTCGGGATATTCAATCGAGCGTGGTATCAACAATCTTTATGGGAATGGGGGGGAAGTGGTTATGATTTGTTCAGGATTTTTTTGTCTGACTGTATATTTCCCTTGTTTTATTTTTTGATTATCTACAGTTAGAGGCTTACTTGTGTGTGGTTCTTCTGATTGCAAATCTTTATCCTTATCTAGAGTGATTATGCGTCCAAATCTCAACTTAAGCTCATTACATTCTTTCAACTCATCTTCAGGGTCCATACCCTTAATGATTTGTATTGACTGAACTGGTCTGTTGTTAGGATTTGGGTTGGGTTGAGCTGGAATTTGCAGTCGTATATTAGATTTAGGATTCTTCTGCAATGTGTAAGGTGTTGGTAAAGTTGGTTGAGGCAGAGCAGTTGTCCCCATAGGCTGGTTCGTAAATCTTTGCCAATTTTATTGCCAGTTCTGGTTTTGTGAGGTGGAAGGGGACCACCGGGGGGAATAAGGGTTGTTTTTCCAGAATGGTGGGGGGTAAGGGGAATTTGGCCAATTATTATTATTTGGATTTGACTGATTAGGCCATGGTGGCATAAAAAATGCTTGAGGTGGCAAAAAAGGTGGTTGATTCTACCATGATGCCCCTGAATATTGCTGAGAATTATATTGCGAGAAGTGTTGGGACTGATTAGTGTGTACAAATTACGCATTTAATTTGTCAATGCGGGATTCGTAAAATTTGATGAAGTGCGAGCGCACTATATGTGCGAATAACATATTTCTTAACTTTTTGTCGTTTTTGGTTTTCTAAGGTGAGATGGAAATTCTAAAATAAAAACAAGTATGGTTATGTTTGTTCAAGGAAATGATATCCTCTATAATGATTTACCAACTTGAAACTTAAAAAAAAGGAATTTAGGGAAAACTTACGATAACAAAAAAGAGAAAGGAATGAAAAATGTCTTTATGATCTAATGAATCAAAACGGTAAACTATTGAACATAGAAAACAAACTATTCTTCAACTGTAGTCTAAACACAAAAGAAACTATGCTTAAAGAAATCAAAAGTTGCAACAAAGTAAATCTAAATCAAATTACATCAACTTATCTTCTGATCCCTCATCATTAGTCCAGCTATGATTTTCGGAGGTAACCATAAACAACTTGAGTAACCTGATATCTAACTTGCGGAAAGTAAACTAATATCAAACTACACATTCATAATTCAATCCCTCACCATCAGTCCAGCTGTGGCTTTCGGAGGTAACTGAAGATGTCATGAGCAATTTAATATTTCTAACTTGAAGAAAGTAAACTAATATCAAACTACACATTCATAATTCAATCCCTCACCATCAGTCCAGCTGTGGCTTTCGGAGGTAACTGAAGATGTCATGAGAAATTTAATATATCTAACTTGCAGAAAGTAAACTAATATCAAACTACACATTTCATAATACAATCCCTCACCATCGATCCAGCTTGGCTTTCGGAGAGCAAATGAAGATGTTATGAGCGGTTAATATATCTAAATTTAACTACGAAGAAATAACTACGAAGAAAATGAAGCAAAGCGAATTAAGAAAAGCGATGCGAAATTAAACAGAAACTAAGAAAAACAAATTAGCAGCAGAACAATGTTAATTCCATGTCATTAGTCAAAAAGTTATGCAAATGCCCAGGCTGCCTATTTATAACCTGAAACAAGAACACTGATCAGTGATTAATAACATAAAACATGAAAGACAGAAGTAACATGGAAAGCATAAAAAATTATAAACAGAAATGAAGCATATATACCATGAAAGATGCAATGTATAAACATGTGAATGGATTATGGCACAATGAGCTTTAAAGAAATAAAAAAAGAACTATACAATAATGCACAGAACCTTAGCAAGTGCAGGGGCCCTCTACACCAGCCTTGGCAACAATCTTCAGGTACAAATTATGTTTGGAAACAGTCTTCTTATATTAATATGCAGTCATAACAGAAAGGTGATATTATGGCACAAGTGCAGCATAATTACATTACAGAGCAGACTAATAAAAGATAACAGAGACTAATATAGACTAACTCCATATGTGTATGCAAACACGTTATTTATAACAAAAGAAACATAACTAATTCCTAAAGTTTATGCTGATGGAGAACACGTAGACCATTACGTCCATGGATCTAGGATCATGGCCGTATTGAAAAGTAAATCTATGAGGAGTGGATGTTTGAATTCGGCTAAGGAGCCATGTACAGATGTTGATTTATCCTCCGCAATTCAGAAACGGCCGTATGAACCTTCACGTGACACGAAACAGAGTCCTGTCACCCTGAGACTCTACGGTTGACTTCCATTTGGATGCCTTTGACCGCAGCTTCTTTAGATGAGTTTGCTCGAGCCAATAGGACACGAACCATGTCCACATCATTTCTGACTTGCCCATGTGGTTCGTTTTTTCTGTAGACACATGTAACATAGAGTTTCACAAAATGGCTGCGGAAAGTTGCAGCAGCTACGGAAAGTGGCAAGATTTCGCAGCTAGATGAACAAAATCTAAATCAAACAGTAGACACAAAATATAGTTAAAAACCATGTTATATGCTCTTTTGCAATTAATATACAATGATACTGACAACTTGGGAGGTTCAGGTGAGTGAAAAAGGTATAGAAAAGTGTATGGAAAAGATGCAGATTTGAGACTCAACATACCCCCACTGTGAAGGTGTTGCATGTCCTCATGCAACCAAAATTTTGATATTCTTTCCTTAGTTCATATGCCTTGACACTTCAGCCAGCACATCTAATCCTCTCCTCCTCTTCCTTGGTGCTGCCAACATTCTGGGTTTCTTCATTAAGCACCTAAATTTGATATTAACCAGTGCTCTGCTTAACTTCTGGCATTTCCTTTTCAATTTCTTGTTCTTTTTCTGCCATATTCCCAGATGTAGCATGGTATTATCATGAATGATTTTGTCCAATTTACCTTGTTCCTTCAATGTCTCATTTTCATTTTTGATGTGTCTATTTAAAAGCTCTAGCTCAAAGACTTCATGTTTTAGTGATTGGACTAAATCATCCTGTACTGTATGAGGCTGAATGAACGAAGTACTGGGACCTGTAGCTGCTTTTTCCAAATATTCTATATAGTCATATACTTCTTGCTGCTTGGGGTCTATATCAGGTGTCATTTTTATTGGGCTGTCCCCAAAATGCCATGAAGGAGAGTTATTTTCAAAATCTGGCTGAGAAGGGCTCACATCAACATCTTGCTGAGAATGGGATGGACTATGTTCAATGTCTGACTGAGAATGAAATGAACCAGGTTTACTAACTGACTGAGATGGACTATGGTCAGTTGGGGACTGTTCAGATGTTTCCTCTCCCAAATCAATGAAATGAGGACCCTTCATTTGCGTTTTCCTCAATTTCCCCTTAAGTCTGCTGCTTCTTCTCACACGCTGTGGTACACTATCTTTTTGTTTTTGTTTCCCTTTTTCTGTCTTCTTGGCCATAGAGGACTGTTTTTGAAGATAAATTAATCTTTCAGATAACACTTGGTGATCTTCTTCTTCGGAAGAAGGGGTTTGATGTATAGCCTCAATAGTTTTTCTCTCTTTTGGTGTTATTGGCTTCTTACCCTTGATTTCTTTCTTCTTCCTCTTTGACAGTCTCTCTTTCCTATCAGTTCTTTCAATTGTAGTAGTAGGAGTATTTTTAATTTCATCAATTGTTCTTTTTCTCCTACTTCTTCTTGTTGTGCTACCTTCAGGAATTTCTTGAGTAGGAGTAATTTGAGTTTCATCATTTATTCTTTTTCTTCTACTCCTTCTTGTTTTACTACCTTCAGGAATTTCCTGAGGTTCCTCAAAGAAATTTCTAATCAGAAATTGTTCCCATGTGTCTTTCTTCTCCTTTAACTCTTTTTCAATCAAAATTTTTACAAGACCGTGGTGATATAGATGTGGTTCTACATCTCCTAAATGCTTTTGAACAGTCACAGACATTTTCTTCAAGCTATTTAATAGAAAATATGGGAGATTGAGAGCTTGATTATCTAGAAAATTCATTAGCAACCTGGTATGGTACATATACATGGACCCAAAATGGCCTTCACATGTAATGAATTTTTGAACAACTAGCAGCAATGTAGCCCATTCCTCTTTCAATGCATGAACAGGAATTCCTCTTTTAAAAATAGTTATGTCCATACCTTGGTTTCATAAGATTGTTCTCCAGGCTTCATCACTGATGCTTTTATTCTTAAACCAACGCTCTCCCTCTTGAAGAAGTTCCATGGCAGATGCTATAGATGATTCATTGACCGCAAACTTTAGGTCTCCAATCTCTACTTCCAAGCCATTAAACGACCTTGCGAATGCTTTTGTCACTTCTTTATGATAGCCTATGAATTTTTGGACAAACCGCAGCCACTTTGCTTTCTTCAATATCTCCCTTACTTGCAGATATCCCTTCATGAACTTAGGTCGTTCCGGTTCTGCTCTTAGCAATTTACCCATTCTTCTTTCTGCTCTTCACAAATTTGCCTGCGTGAGGGTTCAATGGAAATAGAATGGCTGAATGCACAGAGATGAGCACAATGACTGTGGGTAAATATCAGAGAGTGGGTATACAGACTATAGCATAATAGAGAACGAAATGGAGTGAACAGAACAGAGAGGGGTTTTCGTAAGCACAACAGAGATACGACTGTGAGATTAACAGAGTATAACACATTCGGCAGTGTTTTGAACTTTGGTGGCTGCACAATAAATGTGAGCACGTTTAATCAATGGCTATGGATTTATGCGGCTGTAAGAGTCCGTGGTCAAATCAATTACGTTTCATTGTCACCGGTGGAATATTGGAACATGAGTGAAGATCGGGGGTTTAATGATGGAATCGTTTGAGAATGAATGCGAGAGGATGATATGGAGATCGTGAAAGGATTACGGAATTATCAATATAATCATTGCACATAATGGATGGAGCTTATGGTTCATAACTATATAAAAATGTGTTTTCAATGCTATTTGAAATAAATTTTACTCATACCTTTGGAATCTTTGCCTTTTCCTTGGTCTTCAACTAGTTGGTGTCTTGAATGCTCCAGGTCTTCATTTTTGATCCTCTCACCTGCATTTTATTTCATGATTATGGAAATAACATCTGACTGTACATTCTTTTGAAAACAGAGTAGTAGCTGCGGAATCTGCTTCTAGCTGCGGAAACTGGAGTCAGCTACGGAAACATATGTCAGCTGCGGAAACTGACACAACTATTATTTTGGTGAATGAACATGAAAAGAACAAAAGCTAGGCTGGTGGAGAAGAAGAATTCTTCTGTTCTTGTCTAATCTCATCTAGCTCATTCAATTGCTCCATTCTATGCTTTTTGCTTTCGATAAGTCCATCCCCAACCGAATCGGCTATCTTCAAGGTCTTGACTTGGAACTCAATGAGAAGACTTTTTCCACAAATGTCTATAGAGTACTGTCCCCGTTGTATTTCATGTAGTTCCTAGAAGCACAAGGCTTTGTGTTTTCCGCTCAATCTCTTCTTCTATGTAGATGAACAGCTTTGTGATGATACTTTCAAGAACTTTGTTTCAGGACTCACTCGACCATTTGCTTGCGATGGTAAGAGCAGATCTTCTCGTTAAGCTGATTTTTGTGCCTCCTTCCTCCATCAACTTCTCCACCAAGTTGGATGAATCGGTTTCCGTATCCGAATACACAAGATCTTCTTGGAACACCAAAGCGAGTAAAACATCTCTACAACAAAAATGAACAATTCAGGAGCAACGGGCGTATACTAATGCTTTGGCTTCTACCCATTTAGTAACATAATCAGTACAAACCAATATATACTTATTTTGCTTAGATG